>JAKJJM010007994.1:0-16015 GCA_021901965.1 Pipa carvalhoi
TTCAATAGGGTTCGGCGTTCGGGTTCGGCACGAACGCCGAACCGAACTTCACTAAGTTCGGAAATGTTCGCGAACCCGAACTTTTTACTGTTCGACCAACTCTAGTCCCTACTGTTTCATGAACCATATATGATTTGTTGTTGTCTTGCATTGCTGGTCCCCTAATTGTTTAGATTCTGGAGCTGTATAAGGCTACATTGTTTTTGCATCTCTATCCAATATAGATTTTATCTATTTTGAAAAAAAAAAACACCCCAAAAGGCTGACATAAATGAAGATGACCTTTTGACTTAATTATCAGAATAGTAAAGGTTTTCTAACATTTGCCCAATTAAAATAAAATGAATTCTTAAAAGTCTTATGATGGTTAACCTGATCAAATGTTACAGTCTCAATATGATCATTTAATAGGAAATATACTTACCCAGAACACATCTGAAAGTTCCTCAGTATTTAAAAATACTTTTCTCAAGTTCATTATTCGCACTAATTTCATGAAAACATCCAGAAGAAACCACTATTCATCCAGTTTCAGTTGGATATGAAAGTCATCATATTCTTTGCTCCAGTAAGTAAAATAATATGTATTGCCTTGCTTTAACCTTTATTGCCATTTGTCTAGTAATTATATGGATTTTGGATATTGGGGGTATCTAATGGCTGTTATTGGGGGTCTTATCTTACAAGTTTAATTCTAAAAGATCCCTTAACACTTCAGTTGGACATTACCCTGGGAGGAACCTTGTAACAATTGGCTTAAGTACAGATGGCCATAACAATTCAGAAAACTTTAGACGGTCATTAACAAATATGACCCAGGAAAAAATAGAAAAAATGCTAATTCCAATTCAGAAGCAAACTATACATTTACAATGGCAATTGACCAAAAAGGGCAATTTATATTGCCCACTAATGGAGGAGTTGGTTAAGCAAGTGAAGATGAGATCAGAGTGGTTAAATGAAACATGAAAGGTCTTAATACTTTAGTTTAAATATGACCTATTATTTGAATTACATAGAAAATAATTTACTGACTATAGAAAGTCATGGAAATATAATTTACTCCTCTTCAAGTGCATTATACGCCATATGGTTTTTTGGGGCTTCCTCATAACCATTTAATACCTAGATTAGCACATGTAAAATAATCATTGACTTTGTATAATGATTCCCAGGACCACTTTATGAAAAACAAAATGAGTGCGTGAGTCGCTCATCAGAGCCAGACCTTTTCAGATTGCCCAAATAATGTTACATGCAATGGTAATGGAACAGCAACAGCAAATCCCAGTCTGGACCCTGAGTGAATAATTCAGTTTTTTCCTATTATAACTGTCATCACACAAAGGCTAGAGCATTCTTAAGAACAGCTCTTCAGGATTACACTCTTATATTCCTGCTTGGTTATTAAATGTGATGAGTGAGATTAAAATCAGTAATTCAATTACATAAAAACAGCAGGCTCCTCTTTCATGTCATTCTTGCATGTCTATTTGATGTGTAATTTTGCCTATTGTGTTTTATTAGTGCATAATGATTTCCGTTTATCATCATTTGTCTAGAAAAAAAGCAATTGCCGAGAGTATTATTAGTAGTGAATCTGCCATATTTAAGGTTTTTATTTTAATCAAATCCTATTGCTAAACTGTTCAATCTAATTAAACAGCAGTGCAAAGATTATACATATGTCTCAGTAGATCTCATGAATATTATTTATATACTGTATGCGTTTATTTACTGATGGGGGCATTTGTTAGCTAATACTCTGTTTTAGTAAAAATGATATCTTACAGGCTGTATCTTTATGTATCAAGATACTTAAAAGAATCTATCTGTCTGTCTGTCTACAAAGTTAAGTCACCAAGACGTTCTGGGACTCCACAGAGACAGTCTTCAGATATCATTATTTTTACAGAATGTTTGTTTATTTTTATTAGAAGTCATTTTAATGAGTGTAGTGCAATATGGTGTTTCATAGATTTATTATGGAGTATTGAAGTACAGTAATGAATTTGAAATTATGTGAAATGAACAAATCAACATTTACACTAAAACTGAGCCAATCGTACTGATTTTCAGTAGGGTTGTGCAGGGTTCACAACTCAGTTCCTGATTTAAAAGCAGCATTATAACATTACCTTTTTATAAGCTATGTAAGGGAACAGTAACAACAGAAAGTGACATTTGGCATGATAGTTATTCTTATCTAGTAATTGTAAAATTGTTAAACATTTTTGTAGTTAAATTCCATATTGTTGTTGTTTTGTGTTCTGTTTTTTTTTTTTTTAATTTTATTTTCTGTTAGGCTCCTTGGGGTATTTCTTTATATCCAAACTTACATAGATATTGAATGTATTATCTAAAATGAATGACATCACTACATAAAATTCACTGTCAAGATTTGCCAGTATACAGACTATTACATACATTGTGTTAACTGGTCCTAAAGTAGAAAACATTGATGGCTATAAAAATAAATACTTACATAATAGATATCTGTGGAGCTTACCTGTAAGAAATGTATGGTGATCTCATCAGATATGTCTATGATGGTGTTTTTGTAAGGATGCATGTCAACTTTTTGTTGACTCCAACTCCCTATCAGAAGAAAGAGTGCAGTACCTTAACCACATCACCCTTCTAGGAGCTTGAATAGGGACAGTGTGAAGTTTATTCTGATTAGATAATTATGGAATCTGTGGTAATTACTTCACACAAGCCCATTATCTTCAACAACTGCAGACCAGATCTACCTTTCCAAGTCTTCGAGACATCAGAGAAAGAATTGGACCCTGTTCCAGTTTGTGAGAAAGTGGAGGCTATATCTACTTCACAGGATGTACTTTTCCCACCTGTATCTCCAATTTAAAAGGTCCAGAGAAGGAAAATTGTTAAAGCCCAGGGACAAGCTTTTAGTGAAGAGGCAATGCCTGTGAGACAGGTACCAGAATGCTTTGGCTGTCAAGATTTTCCCTTAGTTTAAATCCTGGCTGAGTGGGAGGATATACCTACAAACTTTAAAGGAGATTTTCATGACCTATGTACCTATACAGTGTGTTGTTTTACAAGTGACCTATCTATTACCCTCCCTGAGATGAAATATCCCTCAGTTGAAAAGGATACTCAAATTACTAGTAGTGTTTAATCATCCTGGAGTAGAAACAGAGAACCTTTCTATAGACTGTATGGATAGTAACCATTAGGGTATGATATTTCACTCCAGATCCCTCAGTGTTCTTGTTGTAGGGCATTTATTGCATATGACCCTACCCTGTTGCTGTGACAGACTTTATGGAATATGTTTATCCCTGCCCATCCTAAGATGTTTGTGGGCAGTGGACCCTCTTTACCTAACCCTGCTGAACTTGTGCCTTAGAACTAAGAAGGAACTAGTAGGAAAAACTATAAATAATGGAATGAAATAATCTAGGAACAGTCAGTTATTCCATTCATACCATTACTTTTGAATGTGTATTCCAGTCCACAGAATCTGTTTCTGATTTTTCCTTTTCATGGTATGCTGATATCCAATAAAGGCCCTCATGGGAACAGTACTCTGATAACAGATCAAAGCCTTATCCATGACCTCCACCTCACTGATGCTCTTGCTACATGCCTAAGATTTATTTGATGCAATATGGAAGGCTTTCTGATACACTGCCTAAATCTAATGTGCCATGCTTCAATGCAATGCTCCACCATTGAAGGCATTCTTCTTAGAATGTGTTCCTTGCAAAAGAGAAGAGAGCAGTCTGTTGGTGTTGTAGGCAGTATATTGGATGCTAACCATAATTTTCTGCAGATCATTTTTTTGTCCTGTTCTGATACCAGGAGGTCATGGTTCAAAAACATAGTCTACCCTGTGGGATAAGTTGTTATATATACTGTATTTAGTTTAAGAGTGGTTTTGCTAGCCTGGAGGATGACAATCAAGGCAACAGTCAATGTTATTGACTGATATTCTGTCCACTTTTTATTAAAGTGAATGCAGTGAGCTTCTTCATCCAAGATGGCAGCCACAAGCTCCCAAAGTGGCTGCATGACATCAGCACTTGGTTTTCCAGTACTGTGACTGTTTTAGGGCTCCATAATTAGCACCTGGATGAAAGTTCTGAGCCTGAGAGTCCTGAGAGTGTTACCCTAAGGAGTACAAAAAGAATGGTCTTTAAATAGCACAATATCAAATAAAGAAGCATAAAAACAATAACAAGTCAGTGTATTTAAAAAGCACCATCCACTCCATATGCTGTGTTTATACAAGTGCCTCTACCAACACTGCATAGTACTCTCACACTTTCCATTCAAACAATAGCAAATGGTTAAAGCAATAGCAAAAGTTATTTATGGATCTAAATGGTTAAAGCGGTCCAATTCACTTGACTTTATAGGAAAAAACTAGATTGTAAGCTCCACGGGGCAGGGGCAGAAGTGAATGATGAATCTCTACATAAGTTGTCAGCACTTTACAAATAAATAAATACCATAAAATTCAATACAATACAATTGAAATGTACTTGATGCACTTTCAGCTCTTGTTTTCAAGATCCATCTCCTTTACAATGTAAGCTGTAATGAGCATGGCCACCTATCCTTTTGTGTCTATTCCCTCCTATTTAATCATGTATTCATTTATTTATTTATTGTCAGTCAGTAACTGCCCTGTTCCTATTGTACAGAGCTGCAGGATATGTCATCCATGTTATAAACTAAGGTAAAAATAATCGTAATAATTATCCTCAGCATATCACAATGCAACAAAATTCCTGAGGAATAGCATTGTTTATACATGTACTGGAGTTCTAAAAAAAGTGATTACTGTCACAAAGCATTATCATTACCATGCTTTGCAAAAAACATAACACTGTTGAGATTTAAAAGAAAAATGTTTGTTTGTTTTTATATTACAGGTGCAGAGACCATGGGAAAGTTGAAAAGTAAATTGGTTGTGTCATGCCAAATGGCAGTCTAAGCAGACACATACAACAGGAGCTCCCATACAAATTCTGGAACCGCTCAATTACTTTACATAATTGCTTCTGCCAGTGATGATCATCCTTTAGCATGAGAACAGTGCAAAGAGTCTGGATTCAATCTCCAAAAGCAGTAGTTCCACTGAAGTGACACCAACCCTGATGGAAATCTTAAGAGTTTTATAACATCCCAACGTCCTCAACAACTAATGCCTTCTACCATTAGGTGAGACCATAAAAGAAAATCCATACTTAAATGCAGAATCTCCAAAATATTACAAATTGATGAAAAATTGCGTGACCTAGATAAGACACAATCAAATGTTTGGCCACTTTAGTAAATACTGTACAAACAGAAAGTTACTATTTCTGTAATTCTCTAGAGTCTATTATACCCTTCCTTATAGCTCAGCTGTTTAACTTTTGAACGTCTTAGATATACCTTACCTATAAACCCTTTGAAAATTAATCCTCTTCTAACCTTTGTGCTCTTGAACTAAAGCTTAACCTATTGTTTTACCTTATTTAGTGTGCATTGATGTGTCAACGTAACACATTTATCAACTTGATTTATCATTTTTTGATGTGATTCCACCTGCACACTATTAATCTTTCTTTACTGAGTTTTCTAGATACTTATGGACTTACACTACTTAACCCATTTCCTCTATTTACTATGTGGCTTAATTAGATAAGTTAAAATAATTTAGTAAAGAATTAAAAAGTAAGAAATGGTCTTTCCTCCTGCCATACATCATCCTCCATCTTCTTCTGCCCATTCACTCATTCATGCTTTACTTTTGCTATCTAAGTTTTCATTTTTGTCAGATTATTAATGGGTGAAAGGTATAGTAATATCAGTGTTTTTTCTTGTCACCCATAAAAGTCTACTCACTTATCTTTAATATTTAACTCAGTAGACCTTACCCATGGAGTATATACACTGTACTTCTGCTAATGCGCTAATGGCAATATCAATTTTGTCATCCTTATGTACTCAGGAGCCCCAGTAATATCAAACTCTGAGTGCATATGTACTCTTTTTCATGTAGATGTAGCCAGGCTGGCTTTCTCGTTGAACATTTTGTGATAAAATTACCTTTGCAGCATTCTAACACAATTATTTAAGATTACTGTACATAAACAAATGTACATTTACATAAAGTGCTAGGGACAAAAAGCTGTATACACATCAGGAAACGTTAATACATTGTGTTCAATAACAAAATCTGTTTTAAAGTATTTGACAAACTCACCCCTTGAACATCTATAGCCATTTAACCTTCGCAAAATTGAAAATGAGTTTATAAACCCTTACTATGTGCTTAATTCGAATTAAATTAAAAAGTAGTCTTGTGAGATCTGATCCTACCTCCCTCATCACAACTAGCATTGGACTGGCTCACGAGGACACTGGGAAAATTCCTGATGGGCCCACCACCCGGCAAGGCCAGCCCGACATCATATGTGACATCATACGTCACAAGACGCAGCCTGCACAGGGGAGGGGGCAGACCTCCAGGTGGGCCAATCATCCAGAGTCTGATGCTGATCACAACTACTTCTTTATTTTGATTCACAGCTGCTAAATAACTGAATATATTTTTGTGACCTGCCCACCATTCTGAAACAGGTCATTCCTGGTCAGAACAGACACAGATACCAGATCTGTCCCAAATAATGACAATCATTCACAGCATAAATGTAAAATAAATTCTACATATGAGTCACAAAAGCTGCACATTTTGCACAAACAAGATACTGCAGAAAAACATTATTTGCTTGTTCCACCCTGGCTCTTTCAGGCAGGAGTCTCCAACCAGACTATAAAATAGTTGATCAAGAACACGTTGGCTTTATTACACAGAGACCATTTATAGAAACGGTCTTAATTAACATACTTTAACATACAAATACCTAGTGTATTTCTTTTTGCAAAAGCTAAAAAAGATTTTATTTAATTAGATTATATATACCATATATCTACAAATCCCTAGATAGACTGGGTTAAGGGAATACCAAGAAATTCCAATACATCTTTACATAAACAACAATCTTTCAGAATCTTCATATAGTAAAACAGAACTAGATTGAGGTGGTTTTTAGCTCCTTAGTCTTCACTCTCACATTGTAACCTTTTGACCCAAATCTGCAACACTAACAATATCCAAGTGGACAACAGATTACACAAATTGACTGTGTATGTGGCCAATTCATACTTTTTCTTTTCTGTGTCAACATGTCAGAAACATTTGTAAACATGGAGAAAGCTATTTACAATGATCAGTCTAGTCAGACTACTCACTCCTAGGGTTACCAGACGTCAGGCAAAAGGAGGACATGTCCTCCTTTTTGGGCTCGCGTCCTCCATCAGGCAGGCATTGGCCTAAAGTGTGAAAATGTCCGACTTTCACACTGCATGCTGTTTACTGCAATCCAATGGCTGCCATTAGTGACTAAGCGCTTGTGTCGGTTCATGTAAGAGGAGGCGCGCCTCCTACCACGCGGTCACGGGAGATCGCGCCTCACTGAAACCTGCAACTAGATCCGGGAACCTAAGAGCTAAGAGCTGGATTTTTAAGTCCAATTCGCTAGCACCCAATGGCCTGAATATCGATTTAGATCTGGCAGCGTTTTAATTATATCTAATAATAATAATTTTTATTCTATACAGAGACAGCATTATAGGGCTGTTCCCTTCTATCTCTAAGGGTCTCATACACCCGTTTAGATTTATATACTGAATCCCTTTTACCTATAGAGATTCTTTAAATTAAATTAAATTTTAATTGTCTCTTAATTACCCCATTTATTTATTTACTTATTTATTTATGTTTTAGAATTGCTTTCCTAACATATTGGCATTATTTATATACATCCTTTCTTGCCTACATTTTTCCTCACTTGTTTGTTAGTTTCTACAAACGTTTTTATATTTGTACAGGATTACATGCTTTCCCTTGTGATAGAGGACTCTCCAGCGTGTAGCGTTCTTTGTGCGCATGCGCAGAGTCCAAACACATGCGTATCCCGGCATAGGAACGCATCTGCGTTCCAAGTCCATTTCCGGATTGATTGACGTCACGATACCACGTGACCGCCACTCGCAACGCCGGGCGGCTTGAAATAACGTCAAACCATGGCACCTTGAACATTTCCAATCCATACAGTGGACTATCAACACATCTCCTGAGGAAGCTGATTACTAACATCGGTGAAACGCGTTGAGAGAACTTTGTAATAGCACTTTATAAGGACATACTGAGAGGACGTTCCATTGAGGGTATTTCACAGTATTGATTCTTCATTTTGCGCTTTTAACTCAATGTTTGTGAGTACCCATCTTATTAATAAACCTAGACATTTTTATTAATATGGTTTACACTATGAATATCTCTCTGTATTTGAGCCTGTTGTAGAACCATCCCACTCATTTGATCCTATGCATTGGTCATACAAGATTCATTAAGATCTATCCTATTGAAATCCAGACGCTCCCCTGTTATCTGGTGAGTTTATTTCACCTAGGGGGTCCACCAACCCCCTTCACCTTTTTGCTCACATTTGGAGGAGTACCTGCTCACATTATCCAGCTACAGGATTACTAGCACCTGCACTATTTGTTTGTTATATGCTGATACCCGTATTCACATTTGGTGAGTGCAATCACATAGGGGGACACACCGTCACCCCCTGCATTCTTTTTTGCTATCTCATTTATAGCACTTTTGTTCACTGCTCGTATAATCTCAAAGGATAATACACTAGGGGAGCCTCCCTATTTTTCTTCTTGTGCTTCCCACAGTTTCTTCTGATTCCCAGAAGTTCTTCCATTATTCTGCAGAGACTTTGAGACAGTCTGCCTACTCTTCGGGTCAAGTGCAACATTTTAATTTAGTGGACCTGCATCTATTATTATTTGATTATCATTATTTTAACATTGTATAAATATCCATCTTGGGCGCTACACTATCTGTAGACTTTTTCTATTTATACATTAAAAGTAACCTCTCCAGCAAAACACACTACTGCAAGCAAGCCTAAAATAATGCAAAGACAAGCTGCTAGAGCTAAAGTCAAGCATCCTGCAAAGGTGAATAAATGAGAAAGTAAAGAATTAAAGCAGCAAGTTTCTGAGACAGAAGAAGAAACTGAGAAACTCGCAGCCGCTGCCCCAAAACACAGCATTGCAACTTCTGTAGTACCACCTGAAAAGATGTTATCTGAAAGTATTACTGAATTAATGAGATAACTGACTATAAAGCAAGTTGAAACAGAAAAAAAGTACCAGGAGGAAATAAGAAAACACAGAGAGAAATGAACAGGATGAATGCTGGGGGAGTTGTTTCAAACACTGAAAAAGAGCAACTATCTCATCCTTCACCTGTGTCAGTGCCACCCTGGAAAGATCCTCATATGTCCAAACTGACATTGCAGGATAATATTGAGGCTTACCTCACAACATTTGAAAGGACTGCAAGCACCTGTCAGTGGCCCAAGAAACAGTGAGTTGTAAGATTGGCTCCATATCTTACTGGACAAGCCCAGATAGCACATGTTGACATGTGTATACAGGATGCCAATAATTATGACCTGGTTAAAGAGGCTATCCTAAGGCAGTATGACATCAGTTAAGAAACCTATCAAAAGAAATTTAGGCAAATTAAGTATTGCCATACTGATAGTCCAAAAGAAGTTTTTAAGCCACCTTGAAGACTTATATGCCAAGTGGATGAAGCTTGATGAGATGTGTTGATTTAAAGGCGCATAATTTTGTTACATCTGGTGAGCCTCCCCACTGTAGGAGATTTTAGAATTATCACTTTGATTTTTTGGTGTTGTGACTGCACACCCTGACTGTACTTTCTCTTTGGGTTCGATTCCGGGAACTATCCACAGCATTTGTTATTGATAAGGCACTATTTAGTGCTGTTTCTGCGCTCCTCTATTTTTAGGTCTCTTCTTGAAGACTTATATACCAAGTGGATGAAGCTTGATGAGAAAACAGTTAAAGAAAGAGAGATAAATGCACTAGAACAATTTTTGCATATTCTTCCATTGGCTGTATATGCGTGAGTAAAGAAGCATAGACCCAATAATGCTGAAAAGACAATATCTTCGGTAGACAAAATTCTTCTTGAAAAAAGAAATACCAGTAGATCTCCAAGTCACTTTCATAGGTCTCCTAAATTGGTCTCAGGGGTAAGAGGTTTTCAAGACAAAAGAACATCCATAAAAACAGCAACAAGTGAAAGGGTGTGTTATATTTTCCAAAAAAGAGGACATATTGCTAAATTTTGTCCTAAAAGAGGCAGCAAAATATTACCATTCACATCTTTCTTTGCCACCAGTGACTTCCCCGTGCCAGTAAAGCTTAACGGCAAGAATGTAGAATGCTTGTTAGTCTCTGGCAGTAAAATCAGCTTAGTGAACGAAGAACTGGTTACTCACAAAAAAAAGGGTTAGCAAAAGCATCTATTACTTGTGTACACAGTGGCACAAAATGTTAACCATCAGCATTAAAATTCATTGGAATCATTTTATAATGGAAGAAGCTGTTGTTCCTGAGCTACAAGTTTCAGTGATCCTTGGTAGAACTCCTGGATACAAGGACTTGTTACGAGGTGAAGGACATTGGACAGCTGTAACAACAAGGGTACACATTCAGAGAGAGAAGAATGAGTCACTGGGAGACATTTTTCACAATGATGTTATTGGGTCACCATCTCCAAAGCAACAGACTCTGCCTCATCAGACCCAAGCTTCAAGAATAAAATTGTCTCTGAAGGACAAAGATGAGTCTATGGTTACAGGACTATGGAATGTAAATATTGCAACAGAGCAACAGCAGGACATTAGTTCATATAGTCAAGTTATGAAAAATTGTGAAATAACTGAATATGGGAAAAATCAATTGATTCCACTTTTTTTCAAGTACTAGATGAGCCCTTTAATACTATTGCCATGGATATAATTGGTCCATTGGAAAAAAAAGTTCTAAAGATAATCGATATATTCTCACAATAACTGATTATTGCATTAAGTATCCTAAAGCAATCCCTATGAGAACTATAACTGCTAAAAGAGTAGCTAATTAATGTTTTTACCAGGGTTGGATTGCTCAAGCATAACTGATCAAGGAACAAACTTTACCTCTTATTTTTTAGGCCACATTCTGATAAGTTCAAATAGTCACGTAGAGCTATGAATCTGCGTCTGTTTTCCATTTCCCCATGTTCTCTTATCAAGTAAACTTTGCGAAATGGCGAATACGTGACCAATTTGGGCAGCCATGATGGCCGCAAGCTTACAGAGCTCTTCGCATCACTTTGTGCGCATGTGCACAGGTACTTCTGCTATTGGCTAAGCTGAGGAGTGGTGCAAAGTTGCAAATGTGACTAAGAGTGCTTCTCTAAATTCACCTGTTTGACTTTGCCATTTCAAAGTGGCCAATTGGGCCGTTTATTCACCACTTCACAGAGTTTGCTCAATAAGAGAACATGGGGAAGTGGAGAATAGACATAATAGAATTCATAGCTCTAAGCGACTATTCAAACTTTAGTCAATGAGGCCCAAAATGTTTTTCTCAGATTTACTATGAGAAAATAAGTCTGTCTTCCTTTTTCATGTTAAAACACATAGTAAAAGAAATAACTGTAATTGCCAGAGAAACATTAGGTAAGTCAATGGGGGAGGTCTTTAATGGTATGAATTTTGAGTAACTGCACATGGTGAGGTCTTACCATTTAACTACTGTTTTCTGCCTTTTCATGGGTCTCTTATCTCATGCACAATAAGCTTAGCAGTCTGAAGTTATTACAACAATGATTTGATTAGGCTACTGCCAGAAATGGCTGTTTACTGCTGGCATTTTTCCAAGTAGACAAAACTCTTTGTAGGGGTCCACTTTTCACTAATATTGTTACCATAGCGGTAGAGCTCTAATATACAGGTATATAAAAGCTGATTTTGTCAAATTCTTTAAAGTGGATATTGTCATTTGAGCACAATGCATCAACACATGCTGACATGGTAGCAGCATTTTCTCCATTCAGTTGCATGTAAATGTCTTATCTTGAGTTATCTTAATTCATTGTTTTAAAATTCTACAAAGTTAAACCATTGCAAGGTATTAACTGACAAAATCAGTCCAGCTACATTTGTATAGTCAGGGGTAATTTGTAGTTGTTAAACGCCTGTGGGCAAATTACCTTTTCTAACAGTGACCATATAACTTATATAAGGATAAGAAATGCATATCCTTATGAAATTTACAGAAGTTGAACATTTTTTCTACTTTTTTGCCTGTTTTTTTTGCCCATTTTTCACAGCAAAAATGGGCAAAAAAAGGTTGGCAAAAATGTAATTTTCGACCTTTTCGCGGCAAAAAAGTCCAACAAAACACTTTCATCTTTTGTAAATTTTGCCCTATATCTTGTTATAAATATAATTTGTAGTCATAATATGACCGAAACACAATCCGTTTTTAAACAAGCACTACCCAGACATTCACCATGTAAGCCCGAAGAGCGCCACAATGTTTCCATAATTTAAATTCATCAGTATTTAACTGTATTCACACAAATATCACACATGCAAAACATTTTTTAATTACAGTATCTTTTAAAGAGAAACATAAATTGCCTATTAGCAGGTTTTAAATTTCATTTTTGTTACTACAATATTCAGTGAAAGGAATGTAATACCAAAAACTGTATATGACTCATGCCTTTCTGTGCCTTACTGACTAAAGTCTGAATAGACAAATCCTCAATGTCACGCCGTTTTGTCATGGTCGTAGCATTCTCATGCAGTCGTGGATGCATTGTTCCGGTGCATCCACATCCACGATTGCAGCATTCCAGCGCATTCCCACCAGTTCCTCTTTATAAACCCACCTCTCCTCTGTTCCTGATGATAGGACTCTGATGATGTCACTGCCCTTCAATTGTTGAATTCACTTCACTCCGCATGACTTCTCCTCCTACTTCTATCCGCCTGACTACACCACATTACTCATGCAACAGCATTTTCTGCTTTTTGCCTGTTGAACAAGTGTATTTACCACTTAGTCAACACTGAGAAGTGAATTTGCATCTATTTTGCCAATGCGACTCGAATTGAAGCAAGGTGTATTCAACAGATGAATTTGCACTTTTGTCAATGAAGCTCTTAAATTTTACTGACATGCAGGTAACATTAACACATTTCTTTAAACAGTGTCAGGAGGTTTTGTGGGAAAATTTAACAGACACTAGAATTTTTAAAACCAAAGAAAATGTAAGTAGTCATATTTTTTTTGTATCAGCGGCTTAAACTGATATAGACATTAGGATATATAGCAGAGGTTCTCAACCTCTCTTGGTCCGCGACCCCGACAATGACGTCATCGTGGGGGTGTGCCCGGTCACATGATGACGTTGCAGGCAAACGTCATCATGTGATGCACATACGTGATGACGTAGAGGCCAAACTTCATCACGTACGCGCGTCACGTGATGACGTTTGCCCACAACGTCATCACACAACCACCCCTATAAAAAGGGATTTGGGGAGCGGGATGGCTGAGCAGTGGTTCTGCGACCCCTGTGAGATGGTCATGCCACCCCCAAAGAGGTCACAACCCACAGGTTGAGAATCGCTAATAAATAGTATAAAATACATCAATGCAGAGATTTTAGCTATATCGGTTGCAAACACTACCAGGTCCTGGAATCCAAAATGACATTCTGTGGAAAATTTGGAATCATTATTGCAAATGCAGGAGTTCCTTAGCACCAAATTACCAGGTTACTGCTACTCCAAGTTATTTGGTTGTTATTGGGTTATAGTATCAGTACAAATTTACATATAAATCTCTTAATTATATCTCCCAAGACATAAGCAGATACTATTATACTACTACTGTACTACTGTACACACACACATGGGCAATGAATGAGATCTTTTGGTGCTACACACAATCACATATGGAGGAGATTAGAAGTTATGGGAAATGGCGGGGGTTGGTTATTGGTGACTGAAGGCAAAAGAGTCCTACGTGTCCTAGACATGCATTGAGGTCTACTTGCTTCATATTTTAATTTTCAAATCAATGATCATTTTTACTAAATATTTGCTAAAAATAAGCAATATACCAGGCAAGCAAATAAACAAAATGCAAAGTTAGAGCATAAACGAACAGTACCACTTTAATCATCTCGCACTGTTCATCAAAACCACAGTAAACAAAATGCAGTGACATTTTATTAGTCTAATTAACTGTGTTATAACATATTGCCACAATTTTCCACACTGCTAACACTGAAAATAAAATTGATAACCAGGCAGTGCAGTTGTCTTTAATACCTAATGAAAGTAGAAATATTCCTGTATATCTGTCACTGTATCTCCCATGGCTTGTAAACTCAATGATTTATTGTTGGAAAGAGTCTCAACCAAATTAATACAAATGAAGTTGTACTGTATTTGATTTATACCTTGTAATTACTCGCACAGTATAATTTCAATAACTTGCCAGAGTCAGTAGTTATTTTTCGTGTAAGCTGTCATTAATCTCATTAGCAATGGTTATGAATATCATTTTTACTGCGCGGTATAGTTCGACAGCGGGATGACAAAATATAATGAACTGTACCATTATGTTAAGATCATCACTGTATTAATTTTACAATGTCTGTCTAACCTTCAGTTTAAAACTATGGAAAGAATTAGGATGATACTCTGTGGGACTGACAGCTGCTTCTGTTCAGGTGACTCTTAGCAAGTCATTGACAAAAGAAATAGCAGGTTTAAATCTGTGTTAACACACTGATAACATGTATAATTGCAATATGGCAGTGTGTAATGAAGATTCAATTAGTCGATAGCATATGCAAGTACATAATTAAGCAGTTGACAAAATAAGTGAATAAGAAAGCTTTGAGAAAAATGAACTTGTAATTATTTCAGAGGGGTTAACATATCCTCTGTAGAGAGATTAATTATTAGACTTGCATGCTAAGATTCAAATTATTTAAAGGGCCAAATAATTTCAGCCTGATTAAATAATAGGTAACTTACATATTTTGGGGGTGAGCCAGGTTGAGGGTTCACCTCTTATGACCATTTTTTTTTATTATTAATCAAACCAACTTTGTCTGCAATAGCCCTCACAATCATCATTTGACACTCAGTGACCTGCTACATTCACATTTTTGGATTAGGGCTACTGGACTGCCAACGTTTCATTCCCTTTGGAATCTGATGATCAACACACAATGCAATACCACTTTGGCAGAGGGATTACATCACAGTCAGGGTCTGTTACTCTGTTTTAGAACTCCAAATGAATTCATTATTAAAAACAGTTATATGTTTGCCTGCCAAGTAAGTCATTGTGATATTCCTAAAAGTGTGATAAATGGAGTAGCCCCATGTGCAGTGCATGTGATGCATGACTATTTGGCCATGCTGAACAACAATGTCACAAAGTAAGGCAGGCAGAAGAAGCTGGAGCAGGAACTTCTCCTCTGTGAGATGCCAAGCTTTACTTGGCCATCTTTAGAGCAGCATAGTCATGTATAGTGATGCAATTCCAGTTCTGGAGGATTTCTACCCTCTTCATCCTTTCTGGAGAACACTGTTCACTTCCCTTTTTTGTACAATTTGTACCTTTGGTCTTACATACTTTGTTTTACATTTGATTACTAGCATTATCAAGCAGTTTTACTTTTGAAATCAGACATGACATATGTATTCATGATATATATGGTGTGCTCTGGTTTCTAATTTTTAGGTCTGTATCCATTTATTTTTTTTCTAAAAGAAGATGCATGCTTTGGCTTACATATATGTAGTGCTGACAGGTTGTGTACTTGGGATTTCATATTATGAAATGTTACAGATTTTAACAGAAATTGCTTAAAATTTATATTCAATTGTAATAGTAGTTGACGAGTACATAATAATATTTAAAGGAGAACTATAGTCAGATTACATCTTTACATATGTTGTACTATACCTTAGTGAGAACCCATTCATCCCAGTAGTTGTTTCATCTGAAG
>JAKJJM010008056.1:0-14257 GCA_021901965.1 Pipa carvalhoi
GTTTTCATTGTTGTTCTCAATGAAGATATGAAGGATCAAAAATTTTTTGTGTTATTATTTTGGGCACATTATATTTGTCGATAAACTTGACTTGGATGAGGATCAGATCACATTTTATGACAAGCTAATTCAAAAGTTGAACTTTTATACCAAATTTCCTAGGATCCCCTGGCACTCTTTGAGTGCTGTGAATGCATTGTTTGGTTATGGTCAACAAACATGCTTCATTATAACTAATGTATATTTGAACTAGTATCTAATTAGTTTGCTAGAAATGGAACTAGTGGCCCTGCAGGCCTTGGTTGTGGCTGCATTGATGGAGCTCAACCTACTGTTCAACCAGAAATCTGGTTCCTAAGAGTACATATGTTCATCACAGTAATATTATTAGCTTTGCACATATTGGAGGTTATTGACTAAAGTCCGAATTGTCATGTAAAGGTGTGAATTCACCACTTCCCCATATTCAGGTATTTAGGAAACTCTGCAATGTGGCAAATTCGCCAGCTAACGACGGTCGCACACTACACAAATTTGCTATGGGAATCCTCTGTTTAGTGAATAAGGAGTAGAGAATCAGAGCGTAGTAGCCACCCAACAGGATGAGAATTCACTTTGACAGTTAAATTCTCACTTTGATCAATAACCCCCTATAAGCACTTTTTCTTTATTCCTGACATTTTTGTCTATGCTCCTGTAGGTGGTGGTTTCTATGTTGTTTTACTTCTGAGAATGTAGATAAGAACAAGTCTGTCATTAGTCCACAAACTGCCTTTAGGCAAATACTCCAGACAGTGTAGATTTTTGCCTTATGGGGATAATATTATCAGAACAGAAAAACAACCAAAAAACAAAAGTCAAGTCTAACTTCTGAAAAGGATATTGTAAGAACCCAACCTCATAAGTGACCTTATCCCTGCAAGTGAGGTTAATGTGCAGTATAGGTTGAACTTGATAGACCTGCCTCTTTTTGAACCTGATTAACTATATGTAAGTGTAGGGAAATGGTCCAGGATGGATACATCTACATTGAAGGAATGGAGAATCCCTTAGAGTAAACCTTAAGGTAAAGGTGTGTGCTGGATTGGCTGCTTGATCTTGGAATGAAAAGTTCTGACTTTGTTTGATTTTCATTCTGAGATGCTTTTGTTATGTTAAACCGTCTTCTTTAAGGAAAATCTTATTGAGTATAACTGCTTTTTTGCAAATATTTGTGTGCTACTACCAATCCGAATGTTGGAGCATTCAAATATCTCATCAAATTTTTCACATCCATCAAGTCTAAAATGTCTCTATTTTAGTGGGATCTTTCTGATTTTCTGCTTCAGAAAGTGATTAAGCTCAAAGAAGTGGGGTTTAATGAAAAATGGGTTTGAAATTGCTTCTAAATAGACAAAGATTTAATTTGTTTGGTATGTGGATCTGAAATGATAGGAGGTCTGACCGGCTATTTTGTAGACAAGGGCCAAACATTTAGGGCCAGATTCTATATAGCCCAAACACTTGCGGAAATGCCTTTGCGAAGGCATTTCCACGAAGTGCATGAGGCGCCCCACTCAAATAGTCACGGATGCGCTTCATGCACTTGAAGAACAGGCGAACAGAGCGGCCGCTCTACCGCTCTGTTCGCCTGTTCTTGAAGTGCATGAAGTGCGTCCGCGACTATTTGAGCGGGGCGCCTCATGCACTTCGTGGAAATGCCTTTGCAAAGGCATTTCCGCGAGTGTTCAGGCTATATAGAATCTGGCCCTTACATAAAATAGATGTCTGATAAGTTGTGTATAGTCTGATTTGGCACTTAAAGGGCAACTCACAGGCTGTTTGCCTTGCTAAATGACACTGAAATGAAGAGCCATAATTACAGGGGATACAACACTGTTTCTGCCATGTCTACAGGAGAGCACCTGACTGCCCATGTTACACTGAACCTATCAGCATGGCTTACACATCAGCATCAAGTCAGATGACTAAGGGGGAAGGCATAAGCCCCCTGCTCTCTGGGCTGCTGGAGTTCTCCATTTAAATGTAAAACAGAGGACTATGTTGCCTTGTTATCTTACCTAAGTTGGCTCCTTATCTAGTCATGCCACCCAGTCTGTGACTGTAGCTCCGCTTTAAACAGTTTATGAAAAACTAAATGGATTTTCTTTTCATATTTAATATACACAATGGATTTAGCAACAGACAGAATTTAAATCTGTATATTAATTTCCTAAACACATCTAAAATGTCAGAATCACAAAAGAGACAAAACTTATAATTGTCATATGTTTTGTACTACTGTAATCTGAGCCTACAGGCACAGGTAGTGCTCATTCATATGTTCCATGCGGGATCTTGTCCGGTGTAACTACACATAGAAACAAATGTCATGTAACTAATTAAAGCTAATACAGTAATACTTCCTTACCAAATGTGATTGTTAGGGCTAATTGTATTTACAGTAAACTAAACATAATAAATGTAGAGATTTAGCATCATTGGATGTTAATGACTACTGCAGTCTAGTGATTCCCATAAATGGAAATACATATGCAGTGCTAAATGTAAATATGTAATGGGTAGATTCCACCCAGTGAGTGATGAGACGTGATAAAGCTTAACCAGCCACACCAAATTGCACAGTAGTTCCCCTATTATTAGGGGCTCACCGGAATAATGAGCGCTCCAAAAGGATTCTTTTCACAGTACAGGCGTTATCTCCTTATAGTTCTTGGAACTTCATGGATTACAAAACAGCTTATGGTGCAATAATGTTTTTTATTTAAAGAGTAAAATGAGTAAAATCATACTCACAATCACCAAAGTTTTAGGCACATGACAGAAATGTATAAATGTTACCGATGGGTTAGAAATGGAATGTATATAACGTGTGTGTAAACCAGCCTTGCTGCTGTAAATTTGGCTTACATTAGAGGAACTATAGAAGTGTGAGTAGTAATAAGTAAGGGGGGCTAGTCTGTGAATCTTCCTTACCACAGCAAGGTTTGGACTGGTTAATCCAGGGTGCAGAGTCAAAGGACCCCAACGTCTTCACTCACAATCCTCTCAACTGTGTATTAACTTTGCTTCAAGGGAGTTCCCAGGTCATTGTCCCTGCATTAACCCCCATCCTCACTAATGTTAGCAGGGTTGTAGCAATGCTGAAGGAACAAATTACTAAATCCTGTTTGTAAACTCAATCAATGGCATAACTAACACCTGTTTGCACCATTCAAATGAAGATCTTTTGTTCTTGGAAATCAATAAAATAACTCACCTTAAAATTCCTTGTAACTACTATACAGGTGCTACACATTTTTCTATGTTTAGCACAAAGGCAAGAATTTGTCAATCAGTAGAAACTTAGTAGAAAGCTGTAAAACATGGTTTTTACCATTAACAATTAGTAATTTTTTAAATATGCAGACACTTATTGTACCTAACATCTATGGGCTGTTGGAATCCAAAATATGCTCATGTATATTTGTTCTGAAATAGTAAAAGTTTACTGTGCATTTGTATAGTTGACCCACTGGCAAACAATATAGTTATGAGAAGGTCAATAACAGTTTTTTTTTGTCTTTATTACCATAAAATAGATAATATTGATACTCAGGGCAAAATTTACTAAAGTCGAAAATGCCATTTTCGATTTGCATAAATCAAAAATGGAGTTTTCGATTTAGAAATCCGGATTAGCTTAGCCAATCAGGAGCCGCTGATGTCACGAATAACGTCAGCGGCGGTAAATTCAATTGGCTGAGCACTGCTATTTGAATTTAGCGCCGTTGACGTCAGCCGTGATGTCAGCGGCTCCTGATTGGCTAAGTCATACCAGGAAGTGCTGGGGAGAGATGAGTCTCCCCAGCAGTTGCCGCATTGAGCAGCTACATGTAACAAGCGGTGCACGCATTGAAGCACCGCTCATTACATTTACTACACCTAACAGAAATCCGGATTTCGAAAACCAAAATTTTCAAAATCCGGATTTTAAAAAAAGAATATGCCATTTTTTATTTATGCAAATCAAAAATGGCATTCTCAGTTTTAGTAAATGATAAAATCGAATTTTGTTAAATCGCAAAATTCGATTTTGTTAAATTTCGCACTCAATATTAAAACTGGAGAATTCGACGCAGTATGTCTTGCTAAATTTCCTACTATGACAGACTCTGGCACTTGTTTGATGAATAGCCAAATTACGCATACACATGCATGCAAAGTAGTGCAAAGAGCTCCGTACATGTGTGATTGCCATAAGTGTCCAAACTGGATGCAAATTGGCCACATTGCACAATTTGCTGAATACACAAAGATGGGGAAGTGGTGAATGGATGCAAATTTGGACCTTTATGTGACTGTTTGGAATTTCATGAATAAGTCCCTCAGTGTGGAATGTATGATAATCATCAAACTCTTTTATAAAGTTCTTGAAATAATATTATGCTTATTGCCATCTATACCAAGTCTGGCAAACTGCTTTCTTATTTAAAGAGGGTGTCCAGCTGAAAATATAATATCATTTGCACTTGGTCTTCATTATATATTTTTATGGTTTTAAACAATTTAACTTTGTTCCAGACCTCTCTTGTAAATAGAAAATAGTTTTTTGGTTGCATAGAAACCATGTTGTTATTTAACATGCAGGCTGGAAAACAGATTAAACACAGCCTGAACCAAAAAGACAAAAAAAAAATGAAAAATCAGAATAATTGATGTCCTGTGTGTTACAGAAAGACAAACAAAACTGTAAACCACAAAAAAAAAATCAAGATCAATTGAAAATGTTTAAGAAAATCAGTGTCTACGACATAATAAAATGTCTGTTATTTTACTGTCAATGCAGCATTACCAAGAAAAAGGGTTTGTTAGTTACTGATATTTTCACCTTGACTCACCATAATCATGTCTCTCCCACTTCACAACTAGTTGGTTTTGCACAATCCCTACCCGGTTAATCATTTGCTGTTTTTGCAAACTATGCTGAAGAATTTTAATGGAAAATATTTCTTGATTTGTTTAACTCACATTTTTTTCATTGCTTATATAGTAATTTAACCCACTGCTTGAGTGGTAATATTACCCACAGTCCTCTGTTTGAGCTATGTGTGCAAAGGGCCCATTACATTATTTATCTAGCCCAGTATATCTTCCCCTAGTCTAAGTGCTCTTCCTTGTGAAGTAGGTGAGGTGAATGCACATAGAAATAGACCACTAGCACAAAAAACATCCCCTTAACTGTACAGGCCCTTATATAACCAAGGTAAACTGACAATGTGCAGACCATGTCCAAATCTACCTGGCTGCCCTCTGAGGATAACCAGTAGATGTCTGTTAACACAATTCAACAGAGGAAAAGACAACTTTGATGGTAAGTCAGAGGCATATGTACATGTAGCTAGGGGAGGTATCTATTACTGGGCCCATTGGCAGAAGGGGCCAAGAGCTGCCCCCAGCTATTGAAAATAGGTAATTTCCAGGGTTGGGGTGGGGGGACTGTTGTATTTACCCTACTGTGAAAAATACCCATAACCCCTACATAAAATTTTTCACACCATATACTTGCTGCCTTATTCCTTTATCCTTATTGTGTAAGACCTATTTATGTCATTTGTAATGGATATTTTTTTATAAAGAGTAGACTTAATTAATCTTTGTTTTTAGTAAAACTGATCATTTTCTTCTTCTGGTAATCCATTATATTTCTCGCACTTATTTTTATTAGAATTTCAGTTTTTCCACTAATTTAAAAAAGTAACATTTGTTTACATTTACGCTATGGATGTTGCAGGGAATGTTGCTTTACATTTTGTAGTTGTTTCTTTGATTGGTAAGGAGGGGGGGCTCTGACAGTGAATTGGTAGTCTATAAGATAGTGGAAACCAAAAACCAAAACTAATATTATACCCAGAGGGCAAGCCAATTGTGCTGTATTTCACCAATCAGATTGTAGATCCAACAGCAGTTTGGTGGATTGGTGGTTAACACTGCTGCCTCGCAGCGCAGGGTTCTGGGTTCAATTCCACCCTGGACTTCATCTGCATGGAGTTTGTATGTTCTCCCTGCACCTACACCTTCTTCTGGGTACACTGGTTTCCTCCCACAATCCAAAAACATACATCTGCGTGTGTGACTGAAACTAGATTGTAACCTCCATGGGGCAGGGACTGAAGTGAATGATGAATCTCTGTAAAGCGCTGCATAACATATCAGCACTATATAAATTAATAGATACATACAACAGCAATCACATGTCAAAGCCTTTAAGGCAGGGGTTCTCAACCTGTGGGTCGGGACCCCATTGGGGGTCGAATGACGATTTGCCAGGGGTTGCCTAAGACCATTGGATATATAGGGTTTCAATGGGGTCGCCCAATAGCAATTAGTGAATGGGGGTCACAAAATCACAGGGAATTGTACTAAAGGGTTGCGGCAATAAAAAGGTTGAGAACCACTCAATGTTATTGTAAGTAAGAAAGACCCTTGGTTACATACTTTGTACTGGATCTATAAATAATTGTCTGAGTCTTAACTGACATTTAGTGTTTCCAGAGTTAGGTACATTTGGTAACAGTGCATAGAATTCCATGTTTTCATACTGCAGAAATATGGAATAATTTGTACTCAATAGTTAAGAAAAAGGTCAAAGACACAAAAGAAGAAATTGGATATTGTGACTTAATCAGTTCAAATGAGAACTAATGATTGATTGATAAGACTTAAGCAAGTGCTATGTAATTATTGACGCAAGGGTTGGATAATGAACAAAGTTGCAAACAAGTTTGGTAGGTTGAGATCTTCTTTCATTTGTTGTGGGAGTTTCAGTCTTCTACAGGCAGTACATAATAATTGTATCTTGTTTACTGTATCCTAGGTGAATGACCTTTTATTCATTTAGTTGAAATATCATCAATAATTTCCTTGCCCAGTATGTAAAGCATCTATGTTCCATGCTGTGATCATAAGTCCATTTAGAAATGTACATGGTACTATCTAAATAAATAAATTAATTACACCCCTGACCGTCTCAAAAGCAATTAATTTACAGAGCAAGCAGATCTTGTAGTTACCAAAAACTAACCTTAAGGACAGGACCTGGGAGTCCCTTTGCCACAAAGGCCATACCCCCTTGTGGGGTTAAGGGTAAAGACTGGAGGCTCCTTAGACTCTGCATCTCAGGTGAGCCTGTGCCAACCCTGTTGTGGTACTAGGGTCCACTTCCACCTGTTATAATAATAGTTAAAGTGACTTATTCATTAAGCATAGAATTCTTTTTTGCAGAAAATATATATCTTAGTTTTGGGTCGATTAATTTGGTATTTATTTATACTTTAGACTTATACACTCAAGCTGTCACCTAGAAAGTGGTATGGGCACACAAACCCAATAAATATCTAAGCATTCTCCAGCATATTTCATTGTGTAATTTAAAGTAATTAACTTTAAATCCCTTCTCCTAATAAATAGTTATTCCTCTTGCCAAATGAGATGAAGGTCCTGGTGTTATCTCCAACAAGAGCTTGCCAGTCTCCAGATGTACTTTATACCAGCTCCAGTTTCTTGTGAAAGTATGTATAATGAATACTTACTGCACAGTACAGATTTGAAAGTATCCTCATCAGTCATATGAGCATGCAGCATTTTCTTTTCATGACTTTGATGAGCATTTATAAGCCCCCTATGTGTGCTTTGAGTCTAATTGTTTTCACTTTGAATACATGATATAACCCATATCACAACACTATAAGGGCATTCTAAATTTTTGAATTCCTCCCTATAGGTTGTTGTATGCTCTGAAAAGCAGAAATAAGAGTGAGACAAGAAAGAAGTGACCCTTGTTCCCAAAATCCTCACTGACTTTGATTTTGAGCGTTTATAACTGAAGCATGTTTGTAAATAGAACACCATATTATTACATGGAAAGATATTCAACAAAAATATGCTTGATTACACTTAGATTTGTTTGTTTTAGCTTTATAGAGTATCTGTGCCAACAGGAAGCACATCCATATTGATTTCCATATTTTACAGCCTGAGAACATAAGATGTGGAGCTTGACTCCCAACCCCTACCAACAGTCCTAAAAAAAAACATTCGTTTTTATAGGACTCAGACAGTGCAATTGTAATATTTTTACACATTCCAAAGGGAACACAGTTTATTTATATTATTTCTAGCTGGGGCTAATGATTGACCAACATTCTCAGCATGCAAAATACCCATGGGTAAATAATCAAAATGGATTTTTTTTACAAACATGTATAAAGAACTAAACATAGAAACAAGAATGATTCTTGAGTTATTTCTGGGTAAGTAACAAAAAGGGGATATGCAAGAGATAAGTGACTTAGTTGTAAAACAGGACATTGACCTACTGGATGACAAAATTCAAGGCTATTCTTTGTGTAGCCTTATCACTGTTTAAACATTCCAGTGGGAATTTGTAATGTGACAGTTCCACTGAAAGTTTAAATGCGAGCATAGAAGAACCTAAGAGCTGACACACAAACAGAAGCTCAGTTCTGTAGCTACACATTCAGATATTCTACATAATGTATAGTCATTCAGTTCTTAATAGGGTTTCTACCTACAAAAGTGGATATGTACAAATTGGTAGCTCAGGTAGTGGAAACTACAAACAAATGTCAGTAGGTGGATATGCTTCTAGTGTCTATGCTGGAGCTGGAGGTCTGGGCACCAGGATATCTGCAGCTGTGAGCCATAGACGGGTTGCGGCCAGTCCTCAATTCTACAACAGCAGAGGAATGTCTATCAGTGGCAATGAGAAGGAGATTATGCAGAACCTAAATGACCGCCTGGCCACCTATATGGACAAAGTGCACTCCTTGGAAATGGCCAATGCACAGATTGAAGGTCAGATCAGGGACTGGTATAAAAAGAACTCTGGCCTCGAGAAGAGAGATGACGAACATTACTTTCAGGTGATAGAGGAGCTTACAAAGAAGGTATATTAGAATAATGAAATGTAATTATGGTTGCAACAGTCTTGGCCTTCAAGTCCTCCATAAGACTGAAAAGTTTTATTGCCAGAGGTTTTATTTGGTGAACTAATGTCTGGAAGAGGTTTTATTAAATGTTATTGCAATTTATTGACTGTTTTAATTGTTTAGTCATTTGCACTGATTCTTAATTTCATTAGTGTCTCTTATTTTTATTATTTAACCATCATTTATCTAGTAAGCATTAGCCAAAAATAAAAGATTCCTCTTTTTTTTTCTGGATACTCTATGAAGAAAATGTCAGAAACAGAGATTACAGTAAAATAACATATTTGCTGTGGTAATTTACCATTTTTTGCTATATTTAACTGTTTCACCCTTCCCATCACTATGTATCAAATTCCCGTTCTATTTACTGCTTCTCACAGTTTTTTAGGAGGAAGGGGAAAACAATAAAAACAGATTTTTGGGGTTTTGTGATAGTAAAGACAAAATCATCAATAATTGTAACTGCGACAAAAACATCTATACTGTCTATTAATGTTATCATCTTTTCATACATGCCTCCCAATATTCTGAATTCAAACATCACTATTGTTCTATCCAAAAGGAGACAGTTGATAGATTAGGATTTTAACGCTTAGCCACTTCAGCTTCAATAAACCAGTGTTTTTTCTTTATTCTTTTTACTTAAAAAGAACACCCTAGCATGATCAATTATGATGTTATCAAATTGTTCCAGTCAATTACTCAAGCTCATTACTTAATTCCCTGGTTGCATAAGGTCTGATCCTTGCCAAAACATTTGTAATGTCACATTAATCTATTCCAAAGCCTCAACAAGTAGAGGGGACAACTTACCCTACATCCCGAGACAATAATTCATACTGGCTTGTACAGTGCCATACATACACAGTGGTACTGTCATTCTCAATTTCAGGTAGATAACAACTTGGCAGTAGGGGGCTTACAATTGTATACAATGGCAGCTGCACACTAGTGAATACTTATAGTAATAAATATAACAAATAGGGTTACTGAGTCTCTATACTCTTACCAAGCCTTTTACTTGGGCCATTGTTCTTGGGACCCAATTTTCATGCCCCAATTTAGATAAAATATATTAATATATAAAAGAGAATTTTGCATTAAATCAATCTAGACTTTCTGGCAGAAATACTGAAGAATAGGTATCGCTGTTTGTATCATTTGAAGATTTCTAAATAAATAAACTGATCCATAGCTGGCTAGCATTATGTCATTGTTTCAGGAATTAATATAATAAATTTTACCATTTAGTCACTCAGCCCCAGGACCTTTCCAGCCCTGTGTTTCACAAATAAGATGATTCATTAACAACTGTCTCCAGATTACAGATTAGAAGAAGTCTTGACAGTTGTATGATAAATCTTAGCATTTCTCCCCTGAGATAACATATAGTTATCACAAAGACTCATATGTATACAGTACCTCCATTTCCCATAGCAGTTCTCACTAAAAACAAGATCTCATTTAACTTAGGGCCATATTTATCAATATACTTTTAATATGATTTTGGCACAGAACTTTCTGCCTCTTCTGTAATGGACACACAGTGCCTTATTGACTAAAGTGCAAATAGTTGAGTAAAATCTAAATTCACATCTATTCGCCATTTCCCCATGTTTGTTTATTGAGCAGGCTCTGCGATGTGGCAAATACGCAACCAATTTGGCCAACTACGTCAGTCGTGATCTTATGAAGCACTTCGCATAATTTTGTGTGCACAAGTACTTCTACTATTGACTAATTGGCGGAGTATGTCAAAGGAGCGAATACGACTAAGTATACTGCTTAGAATTCACCCATTTGACTTCACCACATCAGAGTGGCGAATTAGGGGGTTGATGGCATGGCTCCAGTGTTGCATAAGGCAACTTATTCATTCAAAAGTGACAATGGTGACTGCAAATAAGTGACAACATGACCTAGGGACCAGGTGACATTCTACTTCTATCTGACTAATTATGCTACACAATGCATCCGACAGCAATCGCTGCTGTCTGCTTGTTTGATGTCTATTCACTGCTTAGTCAACAATGAGAAGAGAATTCAAGGCTATTTTGGAGATGCAACTCAAATTGTAGCGAGGTGAAATCAATATGTGAATTCATCCTTTAGTCAATCAGCCCCACAGAGCTTAGCATAGAAAACCTGTCTTTATGAATGAAGTCTTTAAATAGCCCTTCTTTGACTATTTAGTTCCATAATGACCATAATAAATTATAAATTAATAGCTTGTTTTAGAATTTCATCCCATCCTCCACATTTCTGCCAAATCCTTATCAATAATATATGAAGTATAAAAAGTGATGCTTCCTGATGAATGATGATGTATTCAGTATAAAAATTACTGTATCTTGTTAAAGCATTGAGGTAATCACTTATCATATAAATGAAGCATATTTGTCTTATTGTATTTATTTTTCAATTTTATTTCCAGATAGAAAATGCCAAAATGGAAAATGGCATTTTGTTAATACAAATGGATAATGCCAAGCTGGCCTCTGAAGACTTCAGAAAAAAGTAAGTCTTGATTTCCTGCTCTGAAGCAGACTATTCCTCTTATAAATGCAAATCCACCTACTGTAAACAACTACAGATGAATCCACCTACCGTAACCTACTACAGATAAATCCACCTACTGTAAGCAACTACAGATACATCCACCTACCGTAAGCAACTACAGATGCATCTGTCTTCACTCAGAATAAACATATAGACATCTCTGATGCTCTAAAACTTACAAAGAGATTCCTAATATCCTTACATAATACTGTAATTAGATTACTGAGATCAGAATTACTTCTTAAAACCTCTTGAAATTTGTTACTTTCTACTACATCTACATAAAAAAAGCTCACGTATATTTATCTACACATAGCCTGTTTAGTTGGGGTTTTTAAGCAATGCCACAAACCAGATACATTTTTTTGTTTATGTAGGCTTGAAAATGAACAGGCTAATCGTGCTATGGTGGAAAATGATCTTTTCAAACTGCGTAAAGCTATTGATGATCTGACCATGACCAAGGCAGATTTGGAGTCACAGATTGAGAGCTTTAAAGAAGAACTGGTATACCTCAATAAAAATCATGCAGAGGTAATATAAAATTGACTATGGAGAACTGTGGAAATAGAGGGATGACAAACAGTTTATTTTTCTTTTAAGGTTTATGTTACATGAAATAAGTTCTTTATTTTACATGATGGGAAAAACTCTATGAAAGGTGTTATAAGTTTTGGCCTATGAAGAGCTTTGAATTGTTTTCATAAACCTTACTTTTAGAAATGTATGATGAGTTTTGAGCCCCAGTCAAAATTGATGCCACTGTATAACTGCTTATAATATCTGCCCTAATCAATTATTGTCTAACAATATAACATGCCTTTGGAAAAGCTCACTTGTCCTTTTTTTCTGCAGGAGTTGGATGGATTGCATAAACAGGCTAGTTCCATTGATGTCGAGGTAGATGCTGCCCCAGCTGTAGATCTTGCAAAAATCATGGAAGAAATTAGGTCACAGTATGAACAGCTGGTAGAGAAGCAACGTCTTGAGGAAAAATGTTGGTTTGATAAAAAGGTGTGATTTTGAAGCCTCCCTGAATGTATTTTTTAACCTTAATCAAATGTTTGATGTTGATGGTTTATAAAGTGCAATGTTGTTATTTTTCCCTGCTGGACTGCCAGAATGTATAGAGGCATCTGTTGTAGTATGAAAATATTGTCAAGATTAGACTTATGCAGATTTTGTTTAATAATAGTAAGCAAGTAAAGATCATTAATTTAAAGGACCCTTAAGTGTTCCTTTTACCTAATAAATCAAGTCAGGCATAGATTTTATTAATGGTTGATTTAAAAAATTAATTTAATGTCTGCAAAAGAACCAACAATTCAAGACAATGTAATTGCACAAATGCAGAGTATCTGTTGCCAGCTGGAGCACAAGAGGGACCACCCCACCCTCTATTACTGCAGAAATCAAAAAGGTAGACATCCAGGTTGCTCCAAATCTATATTTTTATTGTGCCATCTTCACATACACACAACGTTTCAGCAGGAATAAAACCTCCCTTCATCAGGTGATCGGGCCCCATGATTTCTGATGAAGGTGGGTTTTGTTCCCACCAAAACAATGTCCGTATGTGAAGATGGCACAATAAAAATATAGATTTGGAGCAACCTGGACGTCTACCTATTTGATTTCTGCAGAATCAAGACAAGACATGATCCATAGTCCAAGGCAGCAAAATTATACTGTGGAGCTTTTAATGAGGCTCCTGACAAAGCTGCTTGATCTATCTCTATCTCTAACTCACCTTTTTTATTTATCTAGTTTGTCTGCAATGTGAAGAAACAAGAAATGTAATGTTGCATGTAAGTCCTTATTTAACCACAAATTAACATTTCCATTTCCTCTGGTTTGTGAGGTGGAAGAGTGGAATCTGGAAATGCAAGTTACTACCACAGACTTGGAAAACTGCAAGAAAGATCTTGTGGAGCTCAAACACAAAGCACAGTCTTTGGAAATAGAATCACAAGCTGAGACGAGCAAGGTATGCACCCTCAGTTGTTGTCAGCTGTTGATGTTGACATTTGTCCTTGACTTGTCAACTATGAAACTGCAGTTAGACAAACATATTTAAACCTGTTTAATATTCACAAATATTTAATAAAGACGGGATGATTTTACCTTTACTAACTAAAAGATATGCAAGAGGTATTAAAAATTACCATTTGTTATCAGCATAGTTATGCTGGTAAAAATGTAAATGAGAGATGAAATGGTCACGTTAAATGTCCAGAGACCAAAATGGTAAAAAAAGAAATATTTTTCCAAAGATAGATTTCTTACTTCACTGGGTAACCACATTGGACATTGCATCAAGGATAATCAAGTCAGAAAGTGAACAAGTTGTGCTTAGCATCTGTAAATAAGGTAAAGCCATCATAGAAAGGTTGATAATGCCTTGGTGGTTAGGTGAGCGTTAAAGACAGGATAGGAATGTACAAGGTTCTCTAACTATTGTACTGAGCAAAGCCCTCATTCTTATTTGGTGTTAGTGGTATACACACTTGCAAAAAATTGTTGCTCCTGAGGAAACCACGGACTTTTATGTGGCGAAACGTGTAGAGCAGTAGAGCAGTAGAGATTGGTGTTATGCTGTTTCTGGATTATATGCTGGTCATGAATTTCTGTTTGTGAGTATACCTATCGTTTAATGAGTGTTATTAAATACTAACATACTTCACCATGAGTGATTATTTTCTTTGTAT
>JAKJJM010008079.1:0-22945 GCA_021901965.1 Pipa carvalhoi
ACAAGTACATTTTTTTTAATGGAAGTGTATTACAAAAATGTTCCTATAGACTGTCTCTATTTTATAAGCTAATGTTGTTTGGAGGTGATAGGTCCACTTTAAGCATTTAGAATCACTGTAAAAATTCTTACATATTATACGCCCTGATAAAAATTCATGCATGATGTGTAAAAAAAAAATAAAGAAATGTAAATGCACAAGTATTGAAGCACATGAATAAACACAGGTGTGCCAAGTCAAATATGTAAAATAAAAATGTTGTGCTCTGTGTGTGGAGAGGAGGACAGAACTGCGTAAGTCTGCAGAAACAATGTACAGAGCACTGGGGGCCCCTTGGACACAGAGGTCCTGGGAAATTGCCCACTTTGTCCCACCCCTAATGCCAGTCCTGTCCATGTGCACACACCCTTACAGAAAGCAGTTCCACAGACACTGAAGTATAGTCTTTATTGTTGTCCTTTACCTGTATGTTCTGAAAACTCCTGCCCTCCCATTTTTTAATCATTATTTTTATTAATTCTTTGTAAGATTGTATAGACATACAAGAGAAAGGAACAAGCTAACAATGCATATCCAGATTCCAAAACTTCTTGTTTACATTAAATTTACAAATTGTTATCTCAATAATTACAAATTCTTTATCAAACCCTTTTTTATGTAAACAAACCATTGTTTTCATAGTAAGCTTATCAGAACAGGGCTTAAGATAAGAAACCTTTGCAAAGGCAGAAGAAAATTTATGAAAACTGCATATATTTAGCCACAAGAAAAACGGTACATTGTTGTTTATGGACATAAAGGAAATTAAATTAAAATATAGCAAAAAACTGGCTTGACAATATTCCTTATAAGGGTTTATCAAAACTTATTTACACTCTGTGTCATTCTGAAGGTAAAGAATAACATTTGCCTGAAAAAGTTTCAAAATAACAAAGCTAAAATAACATCTGAACCTTCAGAATAGATTAACCAATAAGGATCAGTTAGGGGTCTCTCTGTTTCTTGCTTTTGCTGGAAGACAATCCACAAACCATAGACAGGCAGGCATTTTTAATGAGAATATATCTGATTTTACATAAAGAACCAGCCTGGTGTGCAGTGCCTTGCCTATAGGAGGCTCAGGTTGAAAGGTGCTTCTCTTTTTTGTCAGGGACTTAGGCAGGACAGATCAGGGTGATACATTGTTACTAAAACTTATTTTTAATGTTCATATATTGAAACTGACATTTGTGATTTTGAATTTCAAATCACACTGATAAAGCATTTCAGTTCACTACATAATTTGGTCTGTGATTTTTTTTTTTGCATAAAGCAAAATGGTCAGTTAGTGGGTGTGGCCTAGGGTGCCAAGCATTCTGTTTCTATAAACTGTTGAAATGTAAATCTGGTACTGCTGGTGCGCATTATGCTTGAGTCAGTCTTGAATGTAGGCTGTCAGCTGATCTCCAAATCTTAACTACCTTGTTAAAGACACCAAGATGATGGAGGCATAATCTTTTGCCTAAATCTACAAGTAAGGATCCCTGGGACTCCTCCAACCCCAACTAACGCTGACCCCCTCCCATGGGCCCCAACCCCATCACCGCTATGGGGTTGGGGGCCCTAACCTAATGATGGCCCTACCTAAGACTCTCACCCCCTATCTACCCATGGGGTGAGGGACCTGAGGTGGGACCTGCATCCCCTAACTAATCAATTAACAATCAATTACAAACCACAATCACATTTATAAAAAAAACTATTATGAACACAAGCACAATATAAAAGAAAACCATTCATTCAATAAAAGGGAAAGTAATCACCAATATACTCACCACTCCTGAAGTCTTCTTTTAGCCCATGAAGCAGTCCTGTATGGGCTCATGTTGTTTTCGATGTATCTGGTCCTCAGCTTGATCTAGCGTAATCAAAAGGGCTAATCCTAAAAGAGGTCCTCATTTGTAGTCTTGATCAGCTTATGCTTGCTGCTAAAAACAAAAAATCCAGAAGGTCTGTCCTCTTTAAAGTCCACACCACCAATGAGGAACTGTTAGGATCCTCTGCTAGGGGACCTTATATACCCCAAGGCTCTTCCTGATTGGCTAATTGATTTGAGGCCATTAACCAATCAGAAACAAGCAAAGGCTATATAAACCCTTCTAATTTCTGCAGTTCCCTCTCAGAAGATCCTAATGGTTTTTCACTTGCGGCAAGGACGTTGATGAAGAAACATGTGCGGTGGTGGCCACCAGCAGCAGATCATGTACACAGATGAAGACCTCCTTGTGGATTGTGCCAGATCAAGCTGAAGAGTGAGGGCATCGCAGACAACATCAGCCCATAAAGGACTACTACATGGGCCAGATGAGAAGACTTCAGGATCAATGAGTATAAAGTGATTACTTGCCCTTTTATTGATGTTTTAATGTTTTGTAATTAATTGCTATTGTGCTTTTCATTGGTTTTATATAGTAATTGTGGTTTTAATGGTTTGGTTTTTAATTCTGCTTTGGTTTTTAATGGTGTTTTATGTAATTAAGTTTTTAATTATGTTTTAAATAATTGTGCTGGTGTTTTTTTTTTTTTCCAGGCCCTTCCTCCTCCCTTCCACCTCTGGCCCCTCACCCCATGGTTATGTAGGAGATCTTAGGTAAGGCTATATTTAGGTTAGGACCCCAACCCCATAGTCAATCTCCGACCCCCTTCAGGTTAGAGACCCCTACCCTCCTGGCTAAAGGAGCATGAGGGTTTGGGGATCAGTCCTGACCTCCTTTAGGGTTGCCCCCCTAACCCACTTGGTCACCGGGGTAGGGGAAAGGGAAGGGGGACCCCCTCCCAGTAGTGATCCCCCTCACCCCACATAGTGGCAAGTGGGAGTGGGGGAAGGGGTTCCAGGGACCCTGTCTTTCTTAGTTAGGTCCCTCTACCCCACAGTTACATTGGGGTAGGGGGAACAGCATCTCCTAGTGGTAGTGTTTCCCCCACCCAGCCTAGTGCTGGGTTAGAGGTGGGGGGATAGGGGTCCCTTAACCCAAAAGGACAGGGGGTAGGGGGGAAGGGAAGCGGCTCCCTAGTGGTACTGATCCCCCCCCCACCTAGCCTAGCACTAGGTGGGGGGTGATGTTGGGGTGGTTGGGGAGGTGTGGGAGATCTGTGGACCCCCATTGCAGGGGAGCTTAGTGCTGCAGTGCTAGCAGCAGGTATTGCTGCAGTGCTAAGTATAGCATTTAACGCTTTAGTTACTGGTGCAATAAGGGTTATTGCAGTGGTAACTAATTTTTAAATGTGATTTCAGCTGTTTTTTTGTTTCATTTCGATTCATTTCTAATCAAAAATTTTTTCTGATTTTTATTAAATATCTAAATTTTTTTGAGCAGAGAGAAAATAAATTTGATTGAAATGCATTGAATCGAATTGAAAAGTCTGTAATGTACTTAATGATGTTTGATAAATTTCCCCCTTTGTCTTAATGCTGTTTGAATTCAGCCTCTTTGTCACAGTACCATTAATTTTGTTTGTATTTTCTTGTGGCTGCTTTAATTAAAGGAGTAATTGTCAAAATCATTAACATAATTTCCCATGTGTTTCAGCACATTGTTACAGCTCCTATGAAAGTGGACCTATCAGCTCCTGATTTTAACTTTTTTACATAGTCATTGATTATATAACATAAATGAAACAGTTTGTGGGAAAAAATCATTAGGATAGTTGTTATACTCACTGTAAACTTGTCTCAACTTGAAGCTGTGTGAGCTGCCATCTTGTGCCCAACCTGCCAATCAACTACAATAGACACGCCCCCTAAGGCCTGACTTCATGATGTATAGGGGCAATCCCCGCCCACCCGCAGGTGCCCCCCGCCCAAAATGAGAGGAGAGTCAAAATGACAGACAAAGGTATATTTTTTTTAATGGAAGTGTATTACAAAAATGTTCCTATAGACTGTCTCTATTTTATAAACTAATGTTGTTTGGAGGTGATAGGTGCACTTTAACTTTCTATCTGTGTATGTAAGTCTTCCTCTGATTTAGATTGTAAGCTCTGCGGGGCAGGGACCTCCAGCTTCTTGTGTCAACCACAACCTGGCACTTAAAGTGAATTATCCTTGTGATAGTATACTTGTATTGTTTAATGCACTTGTCCCATGTCTGTCTTATGTTTTTCTCTTTTGTTCTCTTTTTTTGTGATTATTTATATTTGTATTGCTGAATTCTACAACGCTGCATAAATTTGTGGCACTTTATAAATAAAATTATACATACATACATACATGTGCCTCCTCTCCCAACTATCAAATGACAAAATTAGTCAAAATGATAATTTTGTTTTAACAGTGTTTATGAAATAATTTGCAAAAGGTTATTTTTTCTGATTACACCATTTAAAAAATACCCCCCTAAATTTGGTAGAGGAATAATATGTCAGTTTTCATACTAATATAATAGATCTTATAACATAAAGAACAATTTCAAAAAGTACATTGCGATTTTGCATTAAAAAGACTAACAAGAAACACACTTATTTGAAAGAAATATGTGTAATGTTATTGGGACATTCAAATTCCCAAAAGACAGCTACATACATATGAGAACAGTGCAGAGCTGTTTTCCATACTTCTGGCATAGGCATTAGACTTGAAATACAGCTGAATTTTGCTATTTTGAAAGAAACAGAAGTGTCACCCATAATAAATCAGCCTCAATATACTCCAGCGTATCACTGTCATAAATGACACATTTTTAACAGTTGGAAACCAAGAATAAAAATGATTGATATTAAAGAATTTGATCTAATTTCAAATGCATGAATTTTAAAATTTTGTAACAGACATGTGGATGTCTTCAATATATTATTAATACTTGTGTCCAGGAATTGATTTGATATCCATCATTTGATATGGCACAAGAATAAAAAAAATATATTAACATGCCTGTAAATAAATTGAAATAAAATCAAGTATAAATAAATAAATAAATTATTTGATTGAGCAGTGCCAATTAATATTATCTTTTAGAAATCCTGAAAGGAATATGTTGAGTGTTTTCAAGAGCAATATATGTTATGTTTATGAGGTGTTTTCACAACTTTAGCCTCATTACTTTCTAAAGTTTACAATACTTACATCAAATCTCCTTAGGGACTTCCTTCCTCTTGTCTGTTTGGATGTCTGGCACCTAATGTATTTCCCTTAAGAAAAACAGATTCATATATTGCAAACCAGTTACAAGATAAAATACAAAGAAAAATCTTCACCTTACCAGCTAATTATCTTTGTATTTCCTGAAGCAAGGTGAACAAAGTCTATAATTTCCCACAGAATTGGAAGATTGTTTGAATCTTAAACCTTGGGTCACTCTTCTCATATATTGGTATTGGTATTGGATTGGATTTATATAGCGCTGACATATATGCATGCAAGACTGCATTTACGGTCTATGAAAAACTGAAGCTGCTTAGGAAGATGTCTTGGTGAAATGGTTTATAAATTGGCGATTGGGGGTTGCTGATCTGCCATAAATAATAATTATAATTTTATGTTTTTTTAAAACTTCAATTTATGCTGCATCACCATACACAGGTTATATAACAAGCAACAGATAGGCAATATAATACAATATTCAATGTGGTCCCTGCTTGAAAGGCTTTTCAAACAAATCGACTCAAGAGGTGAAAGAAGCCCACCACAAATGTGGTCTCAAAGAACAAAGGTGGAAAAAGGATACATTTTGAAGGCAATGTTCATAAATAATATTTTTATTATTTTCTCAACACTTTATGGTGCTGACCAATGTAAACCTCAAATCATTTTCATACTTATAGAGGAGCTTTAGAGTATTTTCTATTTAATTGCTGCCAGTATTTTGCTTTTCAAATGGTGCACACTTTCTGCAAATTAAGGACATGTTTACACAGCAGTATGACTTTATACTAAAGTCTCTTTATGTTTTAACCAGTACCTATGGCCAGACAGTAAGTATGGGGTCTTCCCATCTCTCTTTCCATCTCTCTATGGGATTGGTCTTCAGCCTGAGACTCTCTCCCAGTTGAAGAGCAACTTCCTGCATCCCACTGACAGCCAACTTGATCGTGACCCATGTTTGTCAATAAATTTACACACTTTGATTATTTTCTCTTCTGTGATTAAAATTACTTGTATATTTTCTCTAAATAATGAAGCTTACAGAATTGTTTCTGAATGAATGTACTTTGTATATTTTATGTATATTTATAAAGCACCGGTAAGTTATGCAGCACTGTATAATTCAACTATACAATTACAGTATAATGAAGGCATAGGAAAGTGCTTAACAAGGAACAAGTGAAATAATTACAAGCATATAATCAAGAATATACATCACTCTAAGTGCCAGGCCTGACTGAAACATTTAATATCTGCAATTAGTAATAAATTTTAATCAGCTTAAAACAAATCTAGTCCGTACTAGCAAATTTGAGGTGTGTCAGGTGATCCCACAGTTTTAATTTGGAAGTACAATGTAAAACTATGCCTCATACTGGTGATAACGGTAATAAAGAAGAAATGCCTCTTGATAAGAAAATGTAATCGTAGGATCTAACTTGCAGCCAATGAAAACTACTAATAGAATGTCCTGTTTGGAGAAACAGTTGACAATCATGTTTATCTATGAGAAGAAGATCTTAAACCATTACTTGCTTATATTGTGATAGTGTACAATTTATGTGCAATATGCACTAACTTTAAGTGAAATAGCAAACGTAGCAATAACACAAGAAGATATATTTCTTGCCTGCTGTGTTTGGGATATTGCATTGTGGCAAGTGTAAATGTGGAATTGGAAAGGTCTGTCACAGAAAGACAAGATGATAGAGCAACCTAAGAATAAATTAACTGCACTGTATTATATAATTTGGTTGTCAGTTATTGTATCTTCATGTATTTTTATGCATAATCATGTACACAAAGTGTTAGTTTTCATTTTGCTTTATTATGGTAATATTTATGCTGGTGTAAACACGCGTGTTTTGTATTGTCGATGTAAGGTTTACAGGAGAAAAAAAGAAATGTTTGAAATGGAGAAATGAAAATTTGACAGAAAATTCATCCTAAACTAGCATTCAGTATGATGCCAGTCATAATTTCCACTAGCATCATTTTTAGAAAAGATTCTGTTATTCATAAGTCTTATCCATACGGTTAGGAAAGCTTCTGGAGAGTAGAAGGATTAAGTCACTCATTAGGCACAGCAACAGGTGTTTTCTTTCTAAATGCAGTACACTTTTGCAGTGAGATTAGAAGTTGCAGTGGTAGCTCTCCTAAAGAACCACAGGTTAGATATTCCTTATACCCCTATTAATAACAATGGATATCCATACTTTATTAAGTAATAATGTAGAAATACTGAGGAGATTTTTTTAATGATAAAAACTCATGAGTTTTCGTGGCTAGAGTTTTTTTTCTGTAGTCCATGGAACTCCAAAAAGATTTCTAATAGCATTTTACTAGAAACACACTGTCTCTGAAACTACCTATGATCCTATTCATAGAACATAATTAAAATTCACATTGTAGCCCACATTCTCACTGTTTAGGAGCCCTCATGTCCAAATCCCTCCTGCTTTTCAAGTTTAAACATTTGTCATGTTGCCTCTATGGCAACAGTAAAATTGCTGTAGTTGATTTTAAAGACTACAAATCCCATGATGCATTATTTGGTTGATAAAAATAGTTGTAGAACTTTGATAGTATCTATCAAAATTCTTCTTTCCCATCTACAGACTTTTAGCAGTATCAAGTGTAGGAAAGCTAAAAACCCACAATGTAGAAAACCCTTTGCATACATCTGGTCATTTTTTTTTTATTATAAATTACTTTTATTTCTTTCATATAAATATTTTCCATGAAGGGGTTAAAGCAAAGTAACATCTTATTAAGTCCTTTTTTATATTACAAAATAGCTACTAGCAACATTTTTCTGTTTCCTTGCAAAATACATTTGATTCCTCATGACAGCCTTTTTTATTGTTTGCATTATTACCATGGATAAAAGGATACTGACAAGCTGAGATGCACAAATGCATTTTTTTTCTTTATTTTTAAAAGCTTTTTCTATTATTTCATTTTGCTAAAATAAATCTACAAGTAACTAAAACAATAAAAGGTTCAACATTGCTATATCCTTTAGTATTTAAAGAACCCAATAGTGATATGGATAAAAGAAAATGTAAAAAAAAGAATTTTAAAATCTGCATTAATATCATCATGACCCAGAGGTGAAGTGCTCTAGCCTGTCTTTGGATCTCAAGAGGCTCAAAAAGCTAGGGGCCATGGTTCATATCCTACTGCCAACTCCTTTTGAGCCTTTCTAAGCCCTTTATTTTGTAAGGTGCTTGAGCTTATGAAACCCATGGGAGAAATACTAAATACCCTTAGGCTTTAACATCAAAGATAGACGAAAGGAAGCTAAAAACAGCATTTTTACAAAACTCCTTATTGGGTCAAAGACATGTCACAACAGCATGTTTTGATTCTCAGCCCTAGGCTGAGATGGAGCTCTTATAGATTGGAGACTACACAATACACTCATATACTTGTACCACTTTCTGTAATCTTTGGTCATCTAAACAGTAAGACGCATCCAGTAATGAAGCTCCAAATCATTTTCTGTTCTCTTTTTTACATTATTACATGGATATGTTATGCTTTATAATACACAATAAATTCTTTGAGAGAACAGTACACATAGATGTCCATCTGGTGCAATGCACAGTATCCTACTCCTTTGCACAATAGGCCTCACATTGGTTTATCAGAGTCACTGGATATTAACCTACATACCAGCATTCCAAAATAAAAAAAACCAATTGTTTTTCAGTTGTACTGTGTTAAATCTCGCCTAGTCATCTGTCAGCTACAATATACAGTGATCCATCTAAATATTCATTATGCTCTCTGCACAGTGGCCCAATGTTTAGTTTTCCACAGCATCCTACAGAATTACCTATGATCTCTCAAACTGTTTATATCACTTGTCCTTTTTGGTGGTTTGTCATTTAGTTTCTCAGCGCCTCACAGACCTTAAGCATGTTACAAACTGTGTATCCTTTAGTAATGCTCTGACCTGATGATGAGGGAATGTCTCTGGAAAGCTTGTCTTAAACAATGAACTCTTAGTCCAAATAAAATATTATATAATACCACAGCATTCATCTTTTTAACTATGATCTCTCATGCATCATATTCTGTATACTATGACCATTATTTCAGCCATTACTTCCCCTTAGTTTTCCCAATAGTGTTAGAATGTGTGTGTTCTTTGTGCACATTAATGATGTTAGGAGTTAAGAAAATTAACTGTATGCTTATGAGAGAGGCATAAAATGGTGGGATGTTTTGTAAATGGCACATTCTTATATCAGAATGTATCTTTCATTAGAGTGTAAATTACAGGTGGTCCTTTAGCTGGTCTCATGTATTGAAAATACAAAACATGTCAATGGTGAATGTTTACATACAGGCACAAATCAGCATTTTAGTGATGTGATGAGCTGCCAAAATGGGTGTAAAAAACCAACACTTAACCATGGTTCTTGTATTCATGTAATGTGTGCATGTTCCAATATATTAAAGCAGGATAGCACAGACCATTATGTGAAAAATGCATAATAAAAAGAATTTAACAAATGCTTCTAAATGCAATTCTGTGTCTGAATACCTTATATTGAAATGTTTGAGAGAGTGATAACTCACAACATGTTCAGGGTTGTTGTCTGTGCTGGAACAAGGAGATTTACACCATGACATATATTTGTATGGTGAAGGTGTCGGCAAAGTTTCTTGAAGAGGGAACCATTTCACTCCCTCCGCCCCCAGCAGCTGATTCCCATGGAACTGCAAAGGGGGAAGAGCAAATGCTCCCGAGCCAATGACCCTCCGACGTATAATCAGAAGCATCGGAGGTCGTGGGTGGGGCTACAGGGTAGGGCTAGGGGGTGTGCTGCGAGCCACAACATGGCAGCTGAAGAGCCACATGTGGCTTGCGAGACGCACTTTGCTGACCACTGGTATGGTAGACAATGTGCTTCCTTCTGTAAATTACAATACTTATCATTCCTGGAATTCTAAAATTCCCATGAAGCAATGTCTCTATAGGCAGGAATCGGAAGAGCCAAGTTAGCACTTTATCCTGCCATTTTTTACTTTAAATTATGTGCTGTGCTGCTTTCATGTTTTAGAAATAGAATGGATCAAATTAATACATTTCTCTTACATTTCTATTTTAGTAGACCAGCCTTGCTTTCTTAGATGTACCTTTCCTATATATTGTTTTTTTTTTAAATCAGGCAGAATAAGCCCATCATAGAATATAATCCCATCCACAGTCATTTTTGCTCGTCTCTAACATAAAACCAGAATTTGATCTATCTGATGATATTTGCAGCGGTTAAGTATACTGTAACACTGGTCAGAACTTAAATGTAACATCAGTAATCATGTTTGAGCATTTGGCTAGCAGGCAGATATGACATTTTTTAAGGATTAGAGTTTGCCAGGCATATGATGTTGCCACAAGCAGAAAAATAACTATGTGAGGTTCTTTAAGTTTTGCCTATTTAACTTGAGAGCCACTTCTTTAATTATTGTCATTGTCTGTTGAGGATGTCAAGCTCCAGTCAGTCCAATCAATGTAAACGTAGTAGTCCTTTATGAACTACAGTGTTGGAAAAGAGCAGACTTTTGACAATAAAATACTTTTGATGTTTAGAGCATGCATGAAAGATTGAAATCGTTAAAACAAGATTCAAACTAGTGTTTTTCCCCCAAATCCCATGATATTCTCTGGTTTATATTTAGCTAAAGAGTTCTTAAGGAAATGTTTAGGTAATTTTTTCAAATTCTAATAGCTTCCATATAGGCAAGTCTGGGACTTCTTTCTAATTAACGGTTTTTAATGTAGATTTAAAAATTTTTAGTAATTTGGGAGTTTTCTGTCATTTCAAACTAACAAGAAAATGACTGTCATTCTGCTGATTTTGTGGGTTAGAGGCTAAAGGCTACAGACACAGAAGATGTTTAAGCTTGTTTTTCAATTCCAACAAACAAGCTCCATGTACAAGTAAAGGTTTCATTTTGTGAAAGTGTATAGTTACTCCTTGTGTCTCTAGAAAAAAAATAAGACAGAAAAAGGAAAACATTTGAACTCCTTTTTTGACCAGGCAATCAGGAAACCATTCATCCGTTCATGCTCACTGTTGCTCTTCATCTGGGCGCCTCCTGAGAATACATTTCAACTTGTCATCACATATGAAGGGCTGGAACCCAAGTGCTGTAGAATTCTATCTTGAGCAGTAAAACGATATATATAAGCGGAAGTTTTTAGATATGAAAAGAAAACTTTGCTAAATCTGAAACAAAATTCCTCACTATGTTATTATATAAAGATAATTATTACTTTTGGAAAGGAAACAGAAAATCACTTACAATGCTCTACTACTGAATTCAGTATAACAGAGGGAATTTAGGACAATTTCTTTTTTAATATTAAATTTAGTTTTCTGGTTTTGAGTCCTAATTAATCATTTAAATTTGAAAAGCAACCAGGAGGACCTCTGGAGGATTCACCTGAAATTCCTTCATATGTACGTCCCTAGTACAGAATTAGTTTGGTTTGCTATTGCTAAGCTTTATTTGTCAACTGCCTGGCTAGTGCTATGGGATTCTGTCTCAAAATCTTAGATGCAGTTATGTTATAGCCCTGTGGTTTTCAAGTGTGGTCGCCACAATCTTTTTTTTGTGTAGTCACAGCCATTATGGCTCCAAATTTGTTGTTTCCAATTCTTTCTGCATCATTAGTGACTGTGTATAAGCAGAAAGAACTTTAGTGATCACAAAGCAAAGTTTTTGTACACCACTCACCAGTATTACCCTTTCTTGACTCAAACCATTCACTCTTGCTGCCGCATATATCTGGAATTCCATACCCCTCTACCTCTGCAAAGAACAGTCCTTCAGTATTTTCAAAACCAAACCTAACTCAAATCCAACCTCTTCAAGCACCACCACTGGCTTTGATGTTTTTCATTTACTTATTTTATGCTTAAGTAGTTGTTTCTGCTTATTTTTGATACATGTTACTCTCCTATTTGTGTATGTAAGTCTCCCACCCTTTCTACAAATAGAAATAAGTTTGCATGCATACAAACAATTAACATGGCCTGGAGGAGATGTGAAGGCAGCAGCTAGTGTCGAAAGAGGGGAGCCTTTGGTCTGGGCTGCAGTCTCCAAATTTGTCTTTGGCCATATTGGAAGCCACCTGATTTTTTTTTTTACAACCTCTCTTCAAGCCAGGAGTAGATGTAGTGAAAAGTAAGTGTTTCTGTTATATATTTTGACCTTGAGTGCACTAATTTTATTTGCACAGACTGAGAAGGTAAAAGAAGAAGATGAAATGTAAATATAGCCTATTTTACCATTTTAAAGAAAAGGGAAAGTGCTACTTGCAAATTTGTATTAATGCTACTAATGTGTTCTGTAATATTTCCCCTAAAGATTGCATTTTTTAAATTGAAAGAGCACTTAGTTTAAAAGTTAATAAGATTTGTGTCTCAAAGCATCTCTATTCTTTCAAAAATAAATTGACTTTTCATCTATAATTAGGTATCAACCCAATGGCCTGATTGCTTTGGAAAATGTAATGGCTAGCAATGATTTTAGGAACACAACTTGACTTTTCTTTAAACTATTTTTCAAACTTTTTTTAAGAAATAGAAGTACTTAGTGAAAATGTTTTTTGATGCATTTCCATGTTTCATGACTTGTGATTGTGGAACCAGTGATAATACATTCATCAGCAACATTTCAGGCACTCATGACAATAAATGTAAATCACAACAATATTCACACCTACAACAATATGTGAATCCAGTGACTTGTCCTGCTTCCAGCTGCAATTCAAACTTAAATGCCTATTTAATTGTCTTTACTACCAGACTCCAAATATCAAGCTGGTTTCTACCTTCAAGAGTGTGCTGCTGAAAGTTTGCTCTTCTTGGTCTTCTGTGTACCAACCTTCAGCATTGTCTGTCAGCTTCTTCTCTACTTCTTGGTGAATGAATATGTGGAACTGACTTACAAATGTAGCAGGGTAGGAATTTGTCAAATTCTTTGCTTGTTATCTGAACACAACACATCAGCATTTCCAGATAAGTCCAACATATCCAGACATGTTAGAAGAATTTTCTCCACAACACTGTATGTAAATGTACTTTCTTGAGTTACCTTAACTCACTGTTTTAAAGATGCAATGTTAATTCTATTACAAAGAGTTAAATCATAAGTAAACCCTGGATATAAATAGATCCTCATTTACCACTTATCAAGTAAAAAAACCATTAAGAAACTCCCGACTCGCCTCTCTTATCAGCAGAGCTCAAAATCAGCCTTTAAGTGTGACTGCCCCTGAATAAACTTCCTGGTGTGGGGAGCTTGAATGTCTAGCCACACCCCCTCCTTCCCCTTGCTCTCTGTCTCTACTGCCGACCCATACAGCTAACTTGTAATGCTGCAGGAAAAATATATCAGTATATCTTTGTCAAGTGAAGGTCCGGGGCTTTGCTTTGAGATTAACTGTATGCAGCTCCTGTTCTTGAGCATGCGCATATCAAAGCTGTCTGACTGCTGTGCAGGTCGGCAGTAGAGACAGAGAGCAAGGGGAAGGAGGGGGCGTGGCTAGACATTTGAGCTCCTCACACCAGGAAGTTTATTCAGGAGCAGTCACACTTAAAGGCTGATTTTGAGCTCTGCTGATAAGAGAGGCGAGTCGGGAGTTTCTTAATGGTTTTTTTACTTGATAAGAGGTAAATGGGGATCTATTTATATTCAGGGTTTACTTATCCTTTAAATGACAAAACCATCCCAGCTATATCTGTTAAAATATATAAAAAAGACAGGATAATAATTTGAAATGGAAAGTTATTTGATTTTTTTACCTAATCAGATGAGGAGATCTTGCTATGTGAAAGGTGCAGAAAGAGTTGCCGCTCCACCCTTTTGCTAAAGTACCATTCAGAACCATTATTAAAACAAAGACAAATTTAACAGATTATTCCCTCTTGAGTGTCTCTTGATTCTTACATAGAAGATAACCTTCTTTCTTTTTTCATTAAATTACTTTAAATATAAGGATATATATTAGTAGTTCAATAACTTATAGGAGATAGGGTTATGATAATTTCCAGCTACAGGCTCCTTAGTCCCTGACATTGGAGAGGGACATTTTTCTGATTAAAGCAGATCAGATTAAAGGAATCTCCTGACTGAACTTTATTTTTTTAATTTGTTGTGCTAGGGAACAGCTATGTATTTATTTAATCGAGAAAATATTTTTTTGCATTGTTTGTTACTTAAACATTTGTATAGTAAATCTGCAATATTTCAGTGACAATGCCAAACCACTATACAGGTAATTTAGAGCTGAATATACTGTACTTCACATGAGCGAGTTACAATTTGCCTCTAGAGACTGTCCCGAATCTGGCATCTGAGGAATTCCATATGTATTTTTTCCTTTTCTTGATGAATATTTTTTACAGATAATATGAATAGATAAGCAACCTTGCAACATTCCATGTTGTAGTATTTCAGCTCTCTGCATCTTAACCCTAAAGAAGCTGCTGGAGGAAAGCTAGGAATTACTGTTTAGCAACATAAGAAGTACAGATTTCACTTATGCTTCCACATATTTGGGTTGCTTTAGACTCCCCAAATTCTCAGCAATTTCTATACCTTGAGATTATTTAGTAGAGATTTGCAGGTGCTGCTATTTACCCTTTGAACTACCATATGTGGGAGCTGTGAACCACTTCTAAACCTAGATACTGCAAGCAGAAGTATGCCAAACCATAACCCAAGTATGACAGATAGGATTGGAAGCTTTAACATATATTTATATCATGAATAAATAAGATTTTGAACAGTATTTTACCAAATGTTAAAGGGACAATAAAGGCATAGGTTGGTTGATAATTTAATTGCTAGGCAACCTGTTAACTTTTAAAGCTAAAAGTGCATTCATTGTTTTGCTGTATCATCATGACCAATTCTGTTTTAGTTTGCATTGAAAAGTAGCATTTAGAAGTTAAAAACAGTACACGCTTCAACCCCACCATTCCCTTATCCCCAGAGCCCCAGGCTAAGGTTTTTACTTTCAGTAAAGGGGAGTTAAATGTCAGCCAGCCTATGTATAATTAAATAATGCCATTTAGTACACTAAGGGGCTTACCATATGGCAACTGGAGTTCTGAGAGAGGAGCCTAGGACCATGTTCTCTGTCTTTTGACCCTTTTCTGCTGTGTAATATATGCTTATAGGCACAGCATCACTCACACATACACAGTGAAAAGCTGTGCTGCAGACATAGCAGGTACTGGTCCTGCTGTACTCCTTTTTTTTTATTGTGAAACAAAAGACTCAGCCAATTTCAGGGCTACCCCCATTCCTGTTACATTGGATTTATTTGGCTAAGCACAAGCTGGATGACATTTAGCATATATAAGTTCTACGCTGCTTCAATATCTTCTGGGAAATAGAACCATGATAACTGGCAGCTGCTGTCTCATTACTCCCTGACACTGCAAAGGAATATCAGGAACAAATCAGATTTTGTTGCCATGCTAGTAAACAGCCATGTAGTTATTAATTGTATCAACAAAAAAAAATCTGTAACTCAAAGTTTCTTACTTAAATCATTTTATGAGTACTTTAACTTTTACACAAGGTTTGCAGTGTTTCTCTGACAATGTCAATCCATTATACATTAAATCCATTGTACATTTAATTTAGAGCTGAATGTACTGTACAATATGTGTAAAAAAGTGTAAGTTAAGACCAGTGCATGGAGCATAGGTAAGGGGCTAGGGACAAGCTAATTTGTATTTGAGTACACACAGGAATTCTTTAGGTAAAAAGCAGCAATACACTTTGATATTTTAAGATAAGCTGGCTGTCTATTTGGTTGCCAGGCAGACAGCCTATTACTTCATTCTATTTTAACAGATATTAGAAAATAAGGTAAATTTAAACTAAATGGGGCATATTGTAACAAAACATAGTAGGGACTTCAAGAAATTATATATATGATTATAGGACCTTCCTGTTCCTTTTTAAAAGTTTTATATTTAAAATAGTTATGTGAAAATATTAAATAACTTAGTTCTTTTAAATAGATAACAACAGTAGACTGTAGAGTGTTTTTACAGAGTCCATCATACTACATTTTTCATATATAGAGATACTAAGGGGTATTATTCATTTTAAAATACAAGTTTCTGTATACATAAACAAAACATAATGCACAATTAAACCATCTCCCTTTGTAATCATCCAAGGGTATAACTAGGGATAACTAGCACACACTAAACTGACTGCTTATAAGTGATTAGCTCTCAATTCAACATTAAGATGCCCTGCTTCCCTCATTGTTCCCATGGTAATAGGGGTCATTGGTGCCTTTCAGAATGGAGCCTTTTAGACAACTTTCTGCCAGCTTTTAGTATTTCAAGATAGCTGGGATTAAGCAGGGAAGTTGAGCATTGTCGTAGCTAAATTTATTTTAATTAATAACGTTTTGAACTAATTCCTAAAGAGCAATCCAATCATCTGATGCCCTGCTTCCCTGAAGTGAACATCTTTTTTGATGCCAGGTGGATTAGAAAGCTCCTTTCCTCTACAGTCTTTTAAGGGAATGCAAGCATATTCACAGAAGATAGATAATACCTTTAGTTTCTTCACTAACATGATTGCAGCTCTTGTTGATATTTTAGTCCCTTTGACCAAAATGGTGAACTTTTTATTTGTAGTATTCCATTACTAAAATGTAAACAAGACTATAGTAACCAAAACAGAATTTAAGTCCACACACACATATGCAAATACACACACATACATATGTATCCTGTAAAGGCGTATAATCTGAAGATCCATATAATTTAATTGGGGTTATCTATCATTTATTCCACCAAAAATAGTATGAGAGTATGTAGCACCAGGAGCTATTTTTATAATTGTCTGCAAAAGAAAACCTTTGTATGCCACAAGATAATTTTTTACATTTTGAGATAATTTTGAAAGAATAACAAATGCACAGATGTAACTTGCCAGTTGAGTGAAATCCATTACCATTCCCAGATGTCTCTGTTGAAAATAGTGTTTGTTCTTGGTTTTGATATACATGAGGAACTTCTGCAATTGTTTCCAAAAAGTGTCAAAAATAATTAGTCCCATTGGTTTTCATTGTGACTTTGCAGATTTAGGCAGTCATAAAAATGTATTGAAGCCTTCCTTGCAACTCCCCCACCACCACCAAAATCACTTTTACAAAGATGCTGTGAAATATTCCCACAGGATTCAGTAATGTTTGTGTGATTGTGTTTGTTTTTACTCTGTCACATTGCATAATATGTACAAGCTTATTAAAGCTGTCTGTATCATTTTTCTGAAATTGTGGAACAGCTGGACAGCATAGGATGGACATGATAAAAGATATAGTTAGCATATATTATATACAAAAATGTTAGTTCTCAAGTAATAAGTAAAAGTCTTCAGCAAAGCCAAATGGTGTGAAATATGCCCAAATATATACAGTCAAGCACGCACTAAGGGCAAAATTTATTAAAGTAAAATACCGCCGGGAATCGATATCGTGATACCGAACGCCAACTTTCCATCAATAATTATCGATCTCAATAATTTGATAATTACCGCTGGAAATATTTTCAGTATCGCGATACTGATTTCCATTCTGAATAGTAACTGTAACGAGAGGTGCTTGCATGCGCGCACCGCTCTCTACCTCTGCCTGCTGAATGCCGGCAGCCGTTGGGGAGACTCAGTTTGTCAGCGGTGGCAAATTCAAATAGCAGTGCTCAGCTAATTGAATTTGCCGCTGCTGATGTCATCCATGTTGTCAGCGGCTCCAGATTGACTAATCTAAACCAGGAAGCGTTGGGGAGTCTGAATCTCCCCAGCGGCTGCCGACATTCAGCAGGCAGAGGTAACGAGTGGTACATGCATGCAAGCACTGTTCGTTACAGTCACTATTCGGAATGGAAATCCATATTTCGAAAGCGAAAATGCCGTTTTCGATTTATCCATATTGAAAACGGCATTTTCGCTTTTAATAAATTTCGTCCTAGGTATAATGTGTATAAAATATGGTCAAATAAGAAACTTTTCAATTTCTTCATTAAAGTTTTAAAGGAGAGCAAATGCCTGTTCTCATCTGATGTGATTCTTAATAGGAGAATCTAATTAAACTTGCCAATCACCTCCTTTTGCTCCAATGCTGGTTCCTGCTTCAAGAAACATCAGTCTTATTTTCTTCTGTTCCAGTGCTGCAATCCTCTTCAGGTTTACACCTTCTCTTCAACATCTTCATAACAGTCTGAGCATGCGCAGAAGAAATAATAAGTGATGTTGAAGAGGAAGTGAAGAGGATTGCAGTACTGGTACAGAAGAAAAGAAGATCTGCAAAATCTTGAAGTAGGAGCCAGCATTGGTGAGAAGGAGTTGACTGGTAAGTAAAACTATTTCATTTAATAGAACATTTACATTAAATTAATGTCTAGATATCAGAATGAAGAAGTATAGCAGAGAGCCCTAAGCATATGGACAGCTATAAAATCAATAGCAGGCAGTAGAAGTCTAAGGTGAAGATCTTAGAGACATGCTAAGTACATATTTACAAAAGTTTCTTAAACACTCTGTACAAAGTAATCACAGTACAAGCACTACAGACAGCAAACGAGAGATTACCAAACAGCAGTTTCCTGTTAATAGTGTGGTCCTTACCCATGATGGCTTATTTTTCCTTCTCCTTTCTTTAAATCTAATAAGATAATGGTAACTTCTGTTGTACTGCTCCATGCCCTGGAATCCCAATGCAAACTAAGCTGGTGGATAGATATTGGGAATTGTTCTCAACACACAGAAGTCTCTTTTAGCTTGTGTCTAATTGCAAAGATTTGTAGGCCTCTCATACTGACACCTAATAATTGCTAATAAACACTGACCAACAGTGCTCTAACACACTCATGACACAGAGCACATAAAATAACTGTCATAAGCAGATATGGAATAAAATTATTTTATGTTAGTTTGACATGTCTTGTGATCTTGTGAGAAAAAGAAAACTGTAGCTGAAAGTGCATATTATTTTATCCTGTGCCATTTGACTGAAATGGCATTTATCCATTCCTATTTTGGTAACTTCCTGACATCACCAAGAGTTCGACTGCCATGAAGTTTAACTGTGCTTGGCAGAGTGAAAGAGCTTTCAAACTGTTTTAATGGCTTCCTCTGATGACTCCAAGATATTTAGTTCCACTTGTCTAAAATGAAAGCATTTCCCAGATACTGAGTCCCATTTTCAAAAGATTCATCTAGAGAAAACCAATGTTAAGACAAAACCCACAGTGCGTAACTGTTAAAATAGCAAAGCATGGTATTCAAATGCAGATCAAAATTGCTGTGCCAATTGGCTACACCAGGCTTTAGAAAGCACACAATAGTCTCTGAATTCTGTTTTTGTAAGGATTTTTCCTCATGAAAAGTTCTTGTCAGATATTTTATGCAGTCTTCCTTGAGATGTATTGAGCACAGCTAATGAAATATAGGTTATTTTGTTAATAAATCAATGGCGATTGCAGTTTTCAGTGATATTTGGTATCAGACAGATATATCTCTGCATATGACTAGGATTTGCATGCTGAAGCTTTTTATTCCATTAGGCTTTTCTTTTTCACTTACTAGTTTATTGCTATAATCTCTCTTTTGGAAATATGGTTATTTACACTAAAATAATAATAAAAAGAAAAAGAAAATATGATAGTCTTCTTCCTATTGCTCCTAACATAAAATATATTCTATTTATAAGAAGGATTTAATTAACAATTAAGGGCCAGATTCCGCATCCTCCGTACTTCTGCGGAAATACTTTTGCGAAGGCATTTTCGCGAAGTGCATGAGGCGCGCCGCTGAAATAGTCGCAGACGCGCTTCATGCATTTCAAGAACAGGCGAACAGAGTGGCACAGCGGCCGCTCTGTTCGCCTGTTCTTGAAGTGCATGAAGCACGTCCGTGACTATTTCAGCGGCGCGCCTCATGCACTTCGCGAAAATGCCTTTGCAAAAGTATTTCCGCAAAAGTATGGATGATACAGAATCTGGCCCTTAATTTCCAATAAATCTTAAGTAAAATACATTGCCATATTTTTTCACACCAGAGACCACATTTTTTTTGTAGGCACTGCTATGATGATTTTGCGTGGAATACAGTTAAATGTTCCCTTTGTTAATTAGATTATTCAAATGGTGAAATGCTTGCCTAACTGTATGAATGATAAATTTTCTCTTTTAGTCATGGCATTGTTTAACAATCACAAACATACATTAATGTTGTTTCTGTTTCTGTGAATTGTCAGTAGACTATCTATATGTATATAATTAGGATAGAGGGATTTGATAATTGAGATTCTTTCTATTATTCCTATTTGCTTTGCATTACGGGGTAAAAACAGATTGCTTACGTTGGATGAAATCTGTTTGGAAAACATCTCTAGCCTGTCCGAGCAGGCTAGAGAGTTTGTGAGTGTGTTAGGAGCACTGAAGTGATACATTTGTCAGTTTCTGCTCATAGAGCAATGTAACCTACTTGTATATTTGGTATCACAGTGCAGGTTGTGTCCTTCCTCTACTGCATCATGTTTTTTTCAATCACTATGTCACAGTGAGACAAGCTTTATAAGAACTGACAAAATGTAGCAAAAGCATTCAAATTAAACAGAGTACATTCAAATATATAAGTCACATATAAAGTCTCAATTAAGTTTTGCAGTTCTGTGAATTTCAGTCTCATTTGCGTATTTTTTATTTATATGGAAATAAAGGGAAACAAAGAAAAGAAAGAAGGAAAAAGAAGAAAGATAATGGTCTCATAAAAGCAAGAGAGTTTAGGATCCACAAATATATAACCAGTTCCTGTTAGGTGAACCTGATGCTACATTAGATGCATGCTAAATTACCCATTTCAACTGGACCACGTTAGCCTTTATATCTACCACTGATGTAGTAGAAGAAAAAATCTGTTTGGCAGGAATAACAAATTTTAAAGTGCACCTGTCAGCTTGAAACAACATTGTCGACACTGCAGGCTTGTCAGGTAGAAAGGCTGTAGGAGGAGGCTTGGATTACTTGATTGACAAGTAAGCACCTCCTACCAGCCTTCCTCCTGCAATACGCACAAGCATATCAGACTCGCCTTAGGGGGTGTGTCAGAGTGGTTGATTAGCAGGTTGGGCACAAGATGGCGGCTCCCACAGCTTCAAATCGGGACAAGCTGACAGGTGCACTTTAAGACCAGGTAGCAATTCATTAGCTGATACAGAAATTTCTTGAGACTACCATAGTCCCCTTGCAAGCCACCCCCCATCCTGTTTGACAATTGTAAGGACTGCTTTTTTGGGATGCCATAGTTATAGATTACATGTATACATTAATGATTTTTAGCTTTCTCATATTATATGTTATGAAAATATACTGTCAAGTTAGCTTTCTGCAAAGTAGTTAAGATTATTGTTTTTATCACAGTCTTTAACAAATCTCTAATCTTCAGAATCACCAGTCTTTCTTTGCAGGTTTTATTATGATTTTCTTTATTACAAGAGAAAAAAAAACAGCAATGAAAAATATTTTCATGTATTTTTGTCTTCAATTCACAATACCACATTTTTTAAACAACATTGTGGCTGTACAGTGTAATAAATATTTTTGCATGCTATCAATATTCATGTTTCTCTGTTAATTAAGGTGTGGAGCAATAAAAAGCTGTGTTAGGCAAGATTTTCTGCATAATATATGCATGATGGTACAAGTGATTCTTCACTTTATTTGATGCCATACAGAGCCAATTTTGGAAAGGCATATTATTTATTATCTATTGCCTTTTGACATACTTAATAAATTATCAATAAACTAATTTCTTTAATGCAAAAATCTGGTTGGGTTATTTTGATATGTACTGTTCATTTTAAGCAAGGATAACATGTAGCATATTATTTTAATTTATATTATATAAAAAAAATAACACTTGCTATGTTGATTTCTGTTACTGACAACCTAGCCTATTCCTTGGAGGGGAAGCAGAGTGTTCACTAATAAAGAAGCTGCCAGAGGCAATGAGGAAGTAAAGTATATCAGTAAAATAAGTGATGAATGAAATCAGACAGACTGAGAGGGTCAGCTGGGGATGAGAGAGAAGAAAAGAGACTAGGGTTAACTAGAGTAAAAGGGATAGGGGTCCTGAAAGTGGAGCATGAAAGGTGGGGCTTAGAAAAGGATATAAACATGGAGGAAAGGAACTCAAAGACTAGTTAAGATATTACAAGAGTGAGATATTACAGGGTTGAGAGGAATGTTAAGGGGGCTGATAGAGAGATTGTGGGGACTATATATAAAAGTCCAAGTCTATTTATGTTTTGTTAGTTAACGGTGGAAAAGCAGACTTTTTTTGATCAATTTCACAATTTTTGTCCATTTAAGAAGCCTTTCAAAGGGAATTTTAGCACCTGAAAGTGTTTACCTACTTCAACCATTATTGCCTAAAGAGTTAGTTCTGTTACTTAGTTCTAACTGTTACATCCTGCATCATGTTTTTAACTGAACAATAAAAGATATTTTTTTAATGAAATCTGTGGTGCTGGAGCCTAGAGTTCATAGTCCCATCACTTAGCCATAGTTAAAAATGATATCCTAAGGAAATAGGATATTACTATCGATCTGAAATGGAATGTGAACATAATTGAAAAATATTGTATATTGCCACCTTCAACTGAATCAAAAAATCACAAAAAGTGAATAAGTGGCGCTAAAATAGTGTAAAGTGCAAATAGAGTGCTAAATAAATATACAAATATTATAAATACATACAATAAAT
>JAKJJM010008145.1:0-11720 GCA_021901965.1 Pipa carvalhoi
CCGGGAGAGAAGGAGGTAGGGACAGGGAAGGGAGGGGGAGGTGCTAGCAATAAGATAACGCCCCCCCCCCCCATTGGTTAGTTAAATGAGTAGATGAGCTTAGGGAGGTCACCACATACTTCCCTTATCTCTCAAGTATGATTTAGCTGCGCGAAGCTCTGCCCCCGTTATGCAAATGAGCAATTATGTCATCACGCTCATTGTGCCCCAGTGAGAGGAGAGCTCTCAATGGGGGAGAAATGAGCGTGATGATGTAAACTCTCTATTTCACTGCCGGTGACAGTATGTGGGAGGAGCTTCAGACTGGCAGCTGGGCCCTCCATAGCACTGTGAAGTCTGCCTCCGTGCAGTGAAGATGCAGCAGAGCTGAAGCTAGGAGTGCATCGCTGGAGCTTACTACAAGGTACCTATATAATATAGCTTTTTTTTTTTTTTTTTGCTGCCTTAGTTCTCCTTTAAGCAGAGCTCTTGATATGGTTGACTGGTTTGCTTCTTCAAAGTGATTATTGGCCTATTGTAACTTTCTTTACATGTCTTCTTGCTCTGACACTGAGTTCTGAAGACTTACCTTGTCAAGGCAGAGCATGGAAGAACATGCAAACTCCATGCAGATGAAGTCCAGGGTGGAATTGAACCCAGCACTGCAAGGCAGAAATGCTAACCACTGAGCCACTGCACTGTCCCATATATTTTATGTATATTTAGTGCAAGATTACTTGGGAAACTCCTAGTAAAGATTCATGCATAGTTTAATTAATTCATTTTAAATTAAACCTCTCAATGTATTTGTGTCTGTTTTAGGATCTTTTGGAATCCTAAACTGAAAGACCCACTTGTATGTCTAAGAGGTCTCTCTTTCATTGCTATGATAATAGATGTGTCTCAGATTTTGTGTGTGCTAATGTTTGGCTGGCTATACTGCCCCTTATGTTTGTCCATTTTTACATTTATAAGAGGTGTATACATTGTACTTTTTTTTTATATAAATGTCATTGCCAAGTGAAGAGGCCTTATTGCAGGGGTCCCCAAACTACGGCCCGTGGGAGGCATCTGGCCCCCTGAGGCAATTTACCCCTGTCGAACTTACGGTGTGCATAGGGATTTTCATAAAAACAAAAAATAGAAGATACAGCATCCATTATAGACAGCAAACAAAATATACTTTATTGATCAAATTACAAAAACAAACAAGCGGATGAAAGAAGTTAAAAACCATTAAAAATAATCCATAGGGGAAAAAAGCCTCTAGGGAGGATCAACCACAAAGCCCTGACTTTCTTGATAATAAAAAATGAATAACTGGTATGGAGATGAACCATTATGAAGTCCTCAAAGTGCTCAGATAAGTAAATAAGTATAAATAAAGTGCAGTGTAGCTAGATGTAGATTAGGAAGAGATCTATTGCAAACCGTTTTTAAAGAAAAGTTAGAAAAGAGAAGGGAGTAGAATGCTGTAGGTAAAATACACAGAATAGCAGCGTTATGATTACCATAAGACAGGAAGAGTGTGGTACTAACGTCGCAGAACTGGACCGGTAGACATCATAAAGCTGCACTAATGGGCAGAGAGGACATGGAAGTAAGGAGCCACCAAACGCTTTTCGCCTCTGCTGCATAGGGATTTTCATAGTTTTTTTTATAGTCCAGCCCTCCAATGGTCTAAGGGACAGTGAACTGGCCTGTGTAAAAAGTTTGGGGACCCCTGCCTTAGTGCCTTGAACGCTTGCAGTGAATTTCAATATAGTTTGCTATCGAAAGCTATCAAAGTTAAATCACATTCATAGTTTTTTGTTCTACAAAAGTATATTATTAGCATACTGTAATGGAGTGTAGAATTAATCCTGTTAATTTTCACTTTTTCAGATTGTAAAATTGCTTGATGGGAAGAGGTCTCAGGCGGTGGGCATTTTAATATCCAGTTTGCACCTGGAAATGAAGGACATTCAGCAAGGTGAGGACAGTGTGTAGGAAACTAACATCTCCCTGGTCATATAGGTCAAAAACACACTTTGCTGCATTTAAGCCTTTTTTTTTACATTCTCTTTGATTCATTTGTGTTAGAACTATGGTATTGAAATCAGTCCCTAAATCTTTGCAAATTACAAATTCCAGCACCTGCCTGCAAGCTACAATATTGTCTTAACTCAAAAAAGTAAGCAGGATTCATTTGAAAAATATGCATCTTCATGGTTCTTCAGGCAATTTACTTAACTTTTCACAATAAAAGCAGCAATGCTCTTTTTACTTGCTTTATCCCATCCCCCCAGCCTTTCATTGCAGAGAACATTCACATTCCTCCTTTATTTTAATATGTTAATTAAAATATGAATATGCAGGACAGGCCTCCAATTAATTGCAAGCATTAAGTTCTGGGTCCCACCCTACTGAAACTGCATAGTATTCCTTGTAACTGTTTTATTGAAGTTACCACTGTAAGGGAAATAGTGTCTGATTTGATACCAATTGTTAAAAGCACCTGGGGAATTCTTATACAGATGTATTTTGACTCTTGTTTTAAGCAGAATGACAAATGTTACTAGTTCTTGTTGCCAACATATTATTGAAATAATGGTATTATAGGTTTTAGTTTACTATTTGACTGATTCTTGCATTGAGTACAGATAGGTGTGTTCTAGACCCCTCACCAATCAAGTCCTGCTCCCATCTGCAATCAATTAGAGCAACACTGACACCCTCTTTTGAAGTTCAGTACTCATAAGTTAAAGCATTACTTACAGATGGAAGCACTACAGAGGCTAGACTATGTTTTACACTGCCTTCCCTGACAGTTTCTCCAGGAATCATGTCTCCATCCCCTACAATGTTGCCCTTTTTTAATTCTATGTTTTAAATGAGGTAACCCCGTTGACAGGTGCCTCTATCTTATGGCTTGAATAAGGTTCAAAGTCAGCAAATGTAGACGTAGTAACTTATTCATTAAATACCTAAAAATGTAAATGGCAAATCATTTTTCCACAATGCAGAGCTGATAAATCTCTATGGATCCTTACCTTCTCCTCTGCATAAATCAGGGAGTGTGTAGGTCAGATTTGATTTTCTGTTTCATGTCATGTTATGATTTCACTGCTTGGCAAGTTATCATGTCTGAACGGGCAAAACTTAATGAAAATATAGCATGAAGTGTTAAGTGTCTCATGTGAAATGTGAGAGAGAAAAACAAGATGCTTAGGGTAAAAGGAGCCAAAACACCCTTCTATAGCATGAAAAATAGTCTCCTCAAAAAAGAAACTATTCACATGTTTACATTTCAAATTATTTGGCAAAGCCGATTACAGAAAGGGTTGTGATTCATTTATTGCAGGTTCATTTATAATGATCAGGATGCAGACTATAGTAAGAGCTCAATCAGCAGCGTAAGCCTTGGATCCCCAGTGCAAGAAGCCCCCTCCTGCACCCCCTGAACCAAAAGACTTAGGGCTGTACTCATCAAAATGAGAATTTAACTATCGAAGTGGATTCTCATTACTTCAGGTCGCTACGCTCCAATAGTCGCAAATTCTCTGTTCTTTATTACATAATAATAGAATTTTCATAGCGAAGAATCATACGCTGTCTCTTGTATAGTGTGGCGTAATCAGTCAGATGGTAGCAGCCCTGCCATCAAACCTGTAGTTCGTCACTTTGATCTAGTGAAATAAAACTGGTGAATGGGACACATTACTTCTTGCAAAATTCACTACTGTGACAGACTCTAAAGAATAGTCGAATTATCTGTGCACACACACGCAAAGTGATGCAAAAGAGCTCTGTAAGTCTGAAAGCACCTAATTGGTCGCCAATTCGCCACATTGCAGGTTTCTGAATATGCAAAGATTGGGAAGTGGGGAATGAATGTGAATTTGAACCTTTGCATGTACTGATTTTCATAAATAAGCCCCTAAGACTTAATGGAATCTTGGGGGTGCATAAGGACACAGAGTTCAAGTATATTAAAGTGATTTTGACCCACTCAAATTTAAAATCAAAGTTCTATTTTTGCTGCATTCTTCAAAATATCTGACATTTCAATATTACGGAAGACTTTAAAAAAAAAAAAAACTGATAGAAAGCTTTGCTAATATCTTAGCAAGCATCTTAGCTTGCATAATATTTTTTTCACTTTTCCTGGCTTTTCTGTTTTAAGACTAAGGGCTCAATTTAATAAAACCGAAAATGCCATTTTCGATATGCATAAATCAAAAATGGCATTTTCGATTTGGAAATTCGAATTTCCAAATTGAAAACGGCATTAATCGTTTTCGAAAATCCAAATTTTCATTGTGTATAGTAAATGTAACTAGCGGTGTTTCCATGCGTGCACCGCTCGTTACATCTGGCTGCTCAATGCGGGAGCCGCTGGGGAGACTCATTTCTCCCCAGCGCTTCCTGGTTTGTATTAGCCAATCAGGAGCCGCTGACATCACAGATGATGTCAGCGGCGGCAAATTCAATTAGCTAAGCGCTGCTATCTGAATTTGCCGCCGCTGACGTCATCCGTGATTATTCTGATTGGCTAATACAAACCAGGAAGCGCTGGGGAGAACTGAGTCTCCCCAGCGGCTTCCGCATTGAGCAGCCAGATGTAGCGAGCGGTGCACGCATGGAAGCACCACTCGTTACATTTACTGTACACAATAGAAATTCGGATTTTCGAAAACGAAAAATGCCGCTTTCGATTTGGAAATCCAGATTTCCAAATCGAAAATGCCATTTTCGATTTATGCATATTGAAAATGGCATTTTTGATTTTAGTAAATTATTATGAATTTAGCAAATTCGAAATTTTCGAATTTTATACATTTTGCCCTAATTATGTACACCTGATAAACTCTGGTGCTGCAGAGATTTTAGCTTGTTAACATGCATTTCTCATAGTGTGGAAAGTAACAGCTGGGGTTTTAACCTATTTTGTTTAAAAATCTTCATGCTACAGGACTGATTATAAACCTTTTCAGATTCATACTGCTGTCTTTAGTTTAAAAGCAAATGTACAGCACTGAGCTAGTTTTAAAGAAATAACATGGCAACCTTAGCTAAACTTCCCAGATTATCTATTTTAAAGTGGACCTGTTAGGTCCACTTAAAATACTATTGTTAAGAAGCAGGAAGTTGTTCTAAGACTGTAGTAAAAGAAGCAAACCCCCTGCTTCTTTTCTGCTCTGATGCCTGACTTGAATCTCAAGTCTGGTTAGGTGGGGCTAAATGATTGACATTATAGCTTATCTAATCAGATCCCTGCTAGATCGTGATTTAAGGGAACTGATTGGAGGAACTTTAATGTCAGTCATCCTTTTAGCCCCACCCCTCCAACTTGAGAATTAAGTCGGGCATCGAAGTAGAAAAGAAGCAGGGAGTTTGCTTCTTTTACTACAGTCTTAGCTGAATGCTTTTAATATTCAGCTAAGACAACTCCCTGCTTCTTAAAAACAGTCTTTTAATTGGACCTGACAGGTCCACTTTGAATTAGACATATAAGGAGTCCACATGCTGCAGAGCAAATATCAGTCCTCTTAGTTGCATGCAGCAGACTGGATTGTGTATTATGGGTATCCGCATGGAGGGGCTGGAGGGGGCGCTTGTCCCCACCTGGATGGCCACAAGCCCATAGCTGTGTAGGGCAAGTGGGGCACATCTGGAGTCATTCTGGCCTCCTGATGCACCCCTCTGTCCTGCTCCAGTGTATTGGAAGTTCCTAATTGGTCCCAATGTGCCACGTGGCCTTGAAATCATGAAGTCACATGCTCTGCGGACACCCATGCTGTGTTTTAAACACTGATGACTGATGATTTTTTAATGACCATGAAATATGCAGCATGTTTCTGATCAGTGGATTAATTTAAAATACTTATTTTATTCTATAGGATTGCAGGTTTAATTCATTAATATGGATGGAATTCCAAAAAAAATGAGTTGGAACAGTTTGACCAGGTTGTCCTGTTTACTAAAAACAATAATAAGCAGCAGCATTTATTGTTCTATATACCTGCAGGATACATTTTTTAACTGTGTTCCTAGAAGTCTGTACCTATGAAAGGCTCACATGGAAAAGTACCTGTCTCCTAGTCAGGGATATAGGGATTAGAAGGATACAGTCTAAATAAAAATGTAAAAAAATATATCCAAATGTGCAACCTTACATCTAGCATCAGATGTATGATAGAGACATACCCCAAGCGACTTGCAGCTGTAATCGCAGCAAAAGGTGGCGCTACAAAGTATTAACTTAAGGGAGCTGAATAATTTTGCACGCCCCACTTTTCAGTTTTTTGATTTACAAAAGTTTAAAATAACCAATAAATTTCATTACACTTCACAATTGTGTCCCACTTGTTGTTTCTTCACCAAAAAATTAAAATTTTAGATCTTTATGTTTAAAGCCTGAAATGGGGCAAAAGGTTGAAAAGTTCAAGGGGGCCCAATACATTCAAAGGCACTGTAACTTTGTACCTTTTAACAGTACAACCTACCTCTTATATTCTCTAGAACTATATTTCCCAGAATACAAAAGGCAAAAGCCGCACTCCCCCATCAGTTAAATGAGATCAGACCCTACACAACAAAAATCAGGCTCACTTGGAGGCCTTTGCTAAAAATAACAACATGACTTTTAGGTAACTTTCAAAGACCTTTGGAATGGTGAAAAGATCCCACAGTTGTCATAGGATAGAAATACTGTTATATTTTTACATTTTCCAATTTTTGTATATCAGATCTTTGCTCTTGTATTTTTAAAGCAGTAAAAATAAGTCTTTCCAAAACATTGCTAAATCAATGGTGCTTTTTACAACTGTCTACACTTCATGTAATAACAGCCAGTTTGTTCCGAAGGAGCTTTTAGATATATATGAATTCCTAAGAGTCAGATAATCTGAAAGTCTCACTTGTAAACATGTATTGGCTAGTAATAGGACTCTCCATGGCATTAATGGTACATAAGTCTTGTGGAATAGTTTTATAGATTGTCTCTGCTCTTCTCAGACACTAATAAGCACTTAGTAACTGTCAACACAATTTGTCTGTCATTGTAAATGCATAGGCACCTAACCAAAGTCATCTTGGGACATCTTTGGCAGCAACTGGCTTATTTACTGAAATTAATTCCTCTTGTTGGAAATAAGTCTAAATATGTGAATATGCGAGAAGAGCAAATCCTCTTACTTAAAACCATGCTGGGTAAGGGAGAGGCCACTAGAAAAAATAAGGCTAAGGTGTGGTACAACCAAATTCTAGCCCAAGACTGATTAGGAACTAAGTTTCATTACTCTTATCTGCTGTAACTTGTGTCCGATAGTTTGCTTTGTACTGCTCTTTATATCTTAATAATTTCTAGTGCATGTGAAAAGGGGAACTGCATTCCCTTTTGTTACCTTAAAGATAGTATGTATGTATGTATAATTTTATTTATAAAGCGCCACAAATTTACGCAGCGCTGTAAAATTTAACAACACAAATACAATGCAGACATGGGAAAAGTGCAAAAAATAATACAAGTGTAGTATCGCAAGGATAGTTCACTTTAAGTGCTAGGTTGTGGATGACACAAGAGGATGGAGGTCCCTGCCCCGTAGAGCTTACAGTCTAAATGGGAGGAAGACATTACATATTCAGATAGGAATGGAATAAGAGCTGTACTTATGTGCTGAAACACAGGTCAAATATTAAGCATAAATAACTAAATAAGGATACAATAAAATATATACATAAGTCAGTGGTAAATATCAGTGCTAGTGCTCTAGAAGGTAGGATTTCAGTTTGGTTTTAAAAGCGCAGAGGGAATGTTCCTGGCGAAGATAAAGGGGCATAGTATTCCAGATGTGGGGGGTAGAAAGAGAAAAGGGTTTGAGATGAGAGAGGGCAGTCTTGAGCTGTGGCATGTAAAGTGCAGTTGATGTTGAGGAATGTACAGGCATATGAGTGAGGAAATGTAGGGGGGCCAGCAGAGTGTAGTGCCTTAAATGTCAAAAGGAGAACACTGTAAATGATTTGTTTGTTCACGGGGGGCCAAGGAGCAGAGTGAGATAGTGTGAAAGGCTGTCCCTTCTGGAAGAGAGCAGAGTTAAGAATAGACTGGAGTGGGGAGAGATAGGAAACTGGAAGGCCAGACAGAAGAACATTGCAATAGTCCAAGCGGGATAGAACAAGAGCATGCCTAAGAGTGTTAGCAGTGGAGCAAGAGAGGAAGGGGAGGATCTTGGCAATGTTGCAAAGGTTTTAGCAGTGTTGATGATGTGTTTAGAGAAGAAAATAGCAGAGTCAAAAGTCACCCCAAGACAACATACAGAGGTTACGGGGTTGATGATCGCACCATCAACTAGAATGGAAAAGGAGGGAGCGGGGTCCAGGTTTGGGTGGAAAGATAATCCGTTCCGTTTTAGAGAGATTTAATTTGAGCTGGCACTTGGCCATCCACGAGGAGATTGCCAAGAGACAATTGGAAATTTGAGTCTGTATTTCAGGTGTTAGCACAGGAGCAGATAAGTAAATTTGGGTATCATCTGCATCCAAGTGATACTGAAGACCGAATGAGTTCATGATATCACCTAAGGAAAGAGTGTACGGGGAAAACAGGAGGGGGTCAAGGACCGAGCCTGGGGCACCCCCACCCTATAAGGACAGGAGAAGAGGTATTGTTAGCATGGGAGACAAAAAAGGAACGATCAGAAAGATAGGAAGCCAGCCAAGATGCAGCTTGATTACAGACCCCAAGCGCATGGAGTATTTGAATAAGAAGGGAGTGATCAACAGTGTCGAATGCAGCGGAAAGGTCTAGGAGAATTAGGACAGAAAAGTGATGCGTGGCTTTGGCAGCCTGGAGGTCATTTGCAAGTTTACAAAGAGCAGTCTCTGTCAAGTGCTCTGGCCTAAGACCAGACTGCAGAGGATCCAGGAGATTGTGCGCATGCAAGTAGTTAGTAAGGTGGGTACAGACGAGCCGTTCTAGAAGTTTAGAAGCCAATGGAAGGAGAAAGACAGGACGGTAGTTAGCTAGACATGCAGAGTCCAGTGTACATTTTTTAAGGATTGGTTTAATACAGGCCTGTTTGAATGAAGAAGGAACAGTTCCAGAGGACAGGGAAGAGTTGAATAAGTGCGTTAGGGCAAGCAGAAGGACAGAATCACAACACTTAATTAAAGAAGAGGGCATGGGGTCAAGCAAGCATGTAGTGACACGGCAGGAAGAGAGATGTTTAGAGACTTCAGCCTGGGTAGCAGGAGAAAAAGAATTCAGAAGCTCAGATGGGGATCTTGATAGAACAATGTCTGCGCCATTAGGAGGAACGACAATCTGATTGCGGATATTATCAATTTTACTTCTAAAATAGTCAGCAAAATCTTGTGGGGAGTGAGGGGAGGTTTGCACGACTGAGGGCAAGGGACATAGAAGGGTGTTGAAAACTGAGAACAGACGATGGGGATTGGATTTGTTCTGGTCTATGAAAGATAGTATCTTTATTTAATTTTCTGGTAAGATAATATACACAATGTATGGAACAGAAACATAGAAGGAACTTGCATGGCACCAAATGTGTTGGCTTTCCAGTACCCCAAAAAGAGTGTGATTGCAAGTAATGCAAATAAACTAGTAGTATCTTAATTACTAAGGTTTTGTTCATACATTGCATGTTTCAGATTGAACAGTCCTTTGTCAAATACACTAAAAACAATAAGGTAGTAAGTGATTAAATAGTTTATAATAACATACAATAGCCTTACAACAAATAACAGCAACACAGAATGAAACAAAGTGTAAATGATAAAACATTCCAAAAATGTTTAAAATCCAAAGCCTTGCATACAACCATGTGCATGTGCTGCACTCTAAACCATGTTACTTAAGCAGTGTGTATGTTTCTTTGTGTATAAGAACCTTGCAATTTTGCTTACATACTCACATACAATAGTGCATACGCTATAGCTTAACATTCATCATCAGGCCACTATGCTCACATCACTGTACTGCACAATGTGCTGGTTTTGTCAGCAATGAATAGGTTACAGGTTACTTTGTTGACTGTGTCTGCACATAGCTTCTTGAGGGACCAGTCTGGATGGGAACTTGGAATCTGTGGTGCCAGAAACTTTGTGCTGATGGCTTTATGTAACAAGAGCGTCTCCTGACCCTGCATTAAGACCTTACATCTCCTCCACATCATAAATCACCAGCCATGTTATAGACACAGTCAGGGAGGGAAGTGTCTGATAAGTCAAGTTCACAGGAGACACTGAAACAAAACTGAAGAGTTATCATTAGTCTTACTGCCTTCTCAATGACACTGTTTTAGCTCCACAAATATACAAGCTAGTCTGCTGGCACAAAGATGATTTCCAGTAAAACTCAGCAGTTGCTTAGACTCCTATCATCTACTGTAACTGAAATATAGTTTTTGCATAACCTAGGACCTCAACAAATTTTGGGTGGAGGGATTCAAGTTTATTATCTCTTAATAAGACCGTGTTCATTTAATAACTAATCAGCACTTTTTAAAATAAATTAGTAGCAGTTTTTGCACTTGTAAATTATGTATTTACTTTTTGGTCATAAAAGTGCTGGGGATTATTATAATGATATACTTTTAGTTTCTGTTGCATCTTGTTGCTATTTTTATGCATTCTGGGAGTACTTCTCTGCCACAGTCTGAATGACTATTGTGACATGCAATTCAGTTTTACTCTAAATTTAAAATGATTCTTTTACTTATTACAGAGGATCTCCAGCCTGAAAGTTGCATATTTCAAATAGTATTCATATTTGTAATGTAAAACGATTATTTAAAATTTCCTCTAGCCAGTACCTGCTTATCCCTGTTTACTTTGCTCCTCCTCTTTAACCCTTTTTTTACTGGTTGGTGAATAAAATGTCCACACATGTCTGCCAAGAAGGTGCTAAAAGATGGAAGTCTCAACCGCCGCAGACATGAGCAATGCAAATTATGTTGATAAATCAATGTCTGCTGTTTTCAACAGGGAATGCATGCCAAACTATAATTGGCTAATAGAAGTCAAGTTCTGATTGGTTACTGCTATCCAAGCTTTGGAAAAAGCTTACAGAGCATATCACTTCTTTAAATTTTAAAATGTGAGCTTAAATATCACATTTAAATGATGTAACTATTGATATTGTATTAAAGGATACAACAAGTGACGCTTAAAATGATATATAAAATGTATTACAAAACAATATTGTGCAAAAGGTAAAACGTCCAGTTCTTCAAATCAACATAGCTCTCTGAAAACGTGTACCTCCAAAAACGTGCAAAGGTAAAATCTAAAAAGAGAAAAGAGCGCGAGCAAAAAATAGTGCTTTACCAAAGTGCTTTATCAAAATAGTGCTTTATTGATATTGTATGTATGTATGTATATATGTATATTTTTATTTATAAAGCGCCACAAGGTTACGCAGCGCTGTACAATCCAGCAATACAGTTATAATACAGACAAGAGAAAAGTGCTTAACAAAGAACAAGTGAAGTAAATTACAATCATATAATCAGGAATATACATCACTCTAAATGCCAGGTCATGATTGAAACAAGAGGATGGAGATCCCTGCCCCATAGAGCTTACAATCTAAATAGGAGGAAAATTTACATAAACAGGAGGGTAACAAGTACATGGCTAGATAATTTCTATTAGAGATTAGTACTACTATGGCAAGTAGCCAACCAGTAGACAGCACTCCCCTTGCTTCACCTAGTTATGTTAAAAAAAAAAAAAAAAAA
>JAKJJM010008163.1:0-10163 GCA_021901965.1 Pipa carvalhoi
TACTTAATTATCCAGCTTCAGATGAAACAACTACTGGGATGAATGGGTTCACACTAAGGTATAGTACAACACATGTAAAGATGTAATCTGACTATAGTTCTCCTTTAATGTAAACACTTAGTAAGATTCACCATTTCTACATCCTTTTCTTTCATCAAAGGGTTTATATAGAGTTTTTACTAAACAGGAAGATTGCAGCAATCTTTGCAGCTTAATACTGTGGTTGTGTACATCTGTTTGTGAAGTATGCTTTGAGAAAAGTAAAATTATTTAGCTCTTTTGGCCTGTAAATGAAGTGTCTAGTAAGTAACAAGAATCATCTAATGTATGCTACTGAATTGAGCACACCAAGCTTTTTGTATTCTACACTTGGAATCTTTAAATATTTCTGTGTATTTTATAACTTGTTCATAAGGAGATCATCAAAGTTCAATTTGCATCTTTGCTAGATGGATAGGGGTATGCTGTAGTAGCGCAAAAGAAAAAAGGAGAAAAAGGGAAAAAAATCCCTAGTGTAATATTGTCAATGTACAATGTAACGTGAATGACACCTTGCACGTGTAATAAATCAATAATTGATGATAGGTGAGGGGAGTGGCACAGGTATCCCTTAAGCTACTATAAGAAAACTGGCAACTGTGTACACACTTAAAATATAGAGTACCCCTTTAAGAGTGTACATTTACCAACAGTAGGTATAAGAAGGCAAATAGGACCACAAACTGGTCAATAAAGATACCATAAAAGATCACTGGATAAACATGAGGGTTCAAATCTTGTCAAACTACCTCTAAATAGTCTCACATGGAATAAAATAGGGAGACAAAAATAGTGCAATACATAGTGGAGATAACTTTATTATACAATTGAATGGTACTCACAAAGGTACGATGAAATACAACGAAAAAAGAGACTCAACACGTTTTGCTGAATTGGAATTCAGCTTCATCAGAAGAAAGATTCCACCTTCCTGTTAGGGCAGCCTCTAAGTAATTACTGCCGTTTAAACAAAGCGCGGCTTTAAGAGACAAGACCGAGATGTGACCGGAAATGGAGCGGGTTATTTGGAACGCAAGTGTCAGTTACAAGCTTGCGTTTCAATGGAAAGAGTGAAGTGTATTGTAGGCATAGGAAGGCGGATGTCAAAACACTATGTTCCAAGGGGAGCCAATGTTTTAACCTGTTAATAAAGCAAAATGAAGGCAGTGGGTGAAGTAAAAATTATAACATGCCATCAGAACAATAATGTATATAAAAAATTTTTTGCAATAACGAATCAAAAAATGGTTAAAAGACAAGAAAGCATGATATAAAAACATGGAGAAGAGAAGTTAAATTTGACAAAATATAAAACAGTGTGACATTATAAATATAATAAGGAAAAAAAGGAAAGTATGAAAGGAAGAAAACAGAAGTAATAAAAGGGGTGTACACCAAACAGGAATATATAGACAAATAAAAAATGGAAATAGTTAAAAAGCAGCTAGAACGAGGTCAATGTTAAGGCCTGTGGGAGACAGTGACTGGGTCTTGAAAATCCAATAAGTTTCACATTGCCTTAATCTTAATAGCCTTTCACCAGCTAAAAAGAAAGTGGGTATTTGTTCTATAATAAAAAATCTCAACCCAGAAGGGTCCTTATTATGTATTTCTAAAAAATGTGCAAAGATCCCATGTGTCTTAAGGCCTCTTTTGATATGTCTAAGACATTTAAATGTACCTATTTATCCTGAAATAGGATTAGTTAGTCTATTGTCATTAGTTTTCTTTAATTTGGATGGGGCTATTTGCTCTTTAATTGAAACCCACATCTGTAAATAAACTTTGGTTTTTTGGGTACACTGTTTCCTAAAATGTCATCTGCTTTGATTATGGGCCAATATTTTTTGATCACATCTTTTATAATGCCTGCATTTGATGTATATTGACTCAAAAAAGCCACCTGAAAGTCAAAACTCCTATCATCTTTGACTTTCCTATCCTTCAATAGCTCTTTTGTAGAGGTGTTATCTGCCTTCTCTTTGGATTCTGCTATTAAAGTGTTTGGGTAACTCTTAACACAAAAGCGCTCAGACAGGTCATCAGAACACAACCAGTAATCTAATTTAGAGCCGTGACGTTTAGCTCAAAAGAACTGACCATAGGGGATATTGTTGATCCACTTTATATGGTGCCCAGTTTTAGCATCAAGAAAGTTGTTCATATCGGTGGGCTTCCTAAAAAGTTTAGAATGGATCATCTTGTCATGAAATAAAGTGAGGTCAAGGAAATTGATGGTCGAAGTGTCAAAATGTGATGTGAATAACAAATTATAATTATTATTAATATAAACTAAAAAATCATTTATAAATGAGATGTCACACTTCCATATAAATAAAATGTCGTCTATATACCTATAATAAGACAATATTGTTATTAAAAGGCAACTCACCCCAAATAAATTCTTCCTCCCACATTGTCATGTACAGAGTCGCAAATGAAGGACCAAACTTGCTACCCATAGCTGTTCCTTTTGTTTGGGTTGGATTTGAATGTATTCCCTATTTTTGGGTTTGATGTGTAATTTTTCCTTATTTACTTTCATATCCCTTTTTTTTCCTCTTACTTTGTACTCTACACAGTGGCGCTGTACATTTTTTTTTTTTATTTATTTATTTATTTATTTTTTTTTAAATAGTGCATTTTATTGATTTATGCCACTGTCAACAATACATTACAATTAACTGATAATACAGATGATGTCATTTTTCGGTTTCATAGTCGTTTTTACATTTTTTGTTCTGCAATAACTTTCCATTTACTGCTTTTTGTCTCTGGCTTATATTGATATGTTACAATTTTCTCTTTATCAGTTTGTTCTCAGTTTCTGTACATTTCATAATTATGCAATAAAGTATAAGCCTTTAACAATCTACCAAGTTCTTTTGGTGTTTTTGGGAGCTCGAGGGGAAAGGGTTCCGGAGAGACTCAATTAAAATTTCCTGTAATTCCAATGTATTAGCTAGGATCATTTGTTATATCCATTGGTTCAAGCCAGGGATTCCAAATTTCCCAGAATTTCTTTGTGGATCCTCTAGCTTCATATGGAATTTTTATGTAGGGTAGGTTGTTGCTAATTAGCTTGATCCAGTGTTCTACTGTAGGAGGGGTAGGGCCCATACAGTGCATTATTAATGTTTTCTTTGCGTTGTAGAGTAGTGATCTCACCAGTATTCTGATGTATTTACCTTGTATAAGGTCATCTATTATGCCCAGTATTATGCCCAAATTTGGGAGATATTACATATGGGATGCTTATTTTTTGTGATATGCATTGTAGTATGTTTTCCCAGTATTTCTTTATAGTCTGGCACTCCCAGACTATATATACTGATTGGGTTTTCCCCATTTTGTATAGTGCTATAGGCGTTACATATAAGCAATGTATAAATTTAAACTGTATTAACCTATCTCTTTGGTTGATCAGGAAGTTGTATAGCTTGGAGGTGGCTTCCTCCCACTCTTCCTGATTTAGGTTAGGGATGTGATTTTGCCATTTATTGAATGCCAGTGCAAATGGTGGAGGTTGTTTTCCCTTTAATCTGGTATAGATTGTAGATACAATTTTGGGGACGTCTGGTGTTGTAAGGTATTGTTCTAGATTGTCTTGTTGCAGCAGTAGTGGCGCTGTACATTTTAAACAAATATTTTTGTCACTATCTTCTCTGTTCATAAGGAGAACTTGTTCTTATGAATGCATATTTAGCACATATGTAAAGAGTGTGTACACATAGGTGTTTGGAAATTCAGCACATGTAAATGTAACTAACTTATAAATGCTTTTCAACTTGCTTTGTATTTAGAAAGTGTTTTTTCAAGCATTTTGTAATATTTAAAGATAAACCTGTTCCATTTTAGAAAATTAGTGTATATTATATCTAAGAGAAATAAATACACGTGCATTGCACCATAACTTTATATTATAATTCTATAGGCGTCAAGGTGCACCTAAAACATTTTCCTGATTATGGTTCAGATGTCTTTGTCCCAGTGAATGAATACTATTTATAATAAGCCTTGATTCACACTCTTGTGCAGTGTTTATATTTGCAGTTTATTGTCCCTGGCAAATTATGGTTTTGTTTGTGTATGATGTGCATTGAACACATTCCATTAAAACAAAGGTGCTTACATAGTAAGTGCCGTTATCTGAATTAGAAAATTAATGTAAATGCCTGAAATATAACCCAATATACAGTCATGCAAGGAAATTATCTTGCACCCACTGGAAAAAATATGACAAATGCAAATCTTATGGGACTTGTATCATAGGATATCTTCCTGCCAATTAGGCATGGTTGGCAAAAGATCATTCTGTGTATAGTTTAAAAACTACAATATTGACAATTTTATTTACTTGCAGCAGCCACAACCTTATCAGTCAGGTTGGTACCAATATCCAGCATTGCAGCCTTATTGATAACCACTGTCTCATTGAATGGGCTAATTAATGGAACAGTTGTTCCACACAATTCCATTCCATTGCCATGTGTGTATAGACGGCAACAATTTGCTGCACCCTAATGTTCTGCTTCTGTACTGGTCTCCAGTATTTTTATATACATTGGTAATTATAATCATAGTATTGCTTGTGTGGCTCCTAAAGTTAAAGTGTTCATCTCTTATCTGAAGTACTGTGGTAGTAAGCTTGCTTGGCTGCATTGAGGAAAACAATGCTGCTGCTCTACCGCTCTGTTTGCCTGCTCTTGAAGTGCATGAAGCACGACCGCGACTATTTGGACCTTACGGAATCTGGCCCATAGTGTTGACCACCACTTGCAACATTATACTAAGTGGTCACAAATGATGGCCTATACATAGATTGTGATATCTCAGTTAGTCATGGCTGCTGCCATGTTATCAGATTTTTACACACAGGCAGTAAGAATGTAACAAATTATTAAGTATCGCTTACCTGAACAGACAACTGTTTGGTGTGTTAAACTTATCAGCACAGTGCCTGAAATAAGAGGCGATGGCTGAAGATATCTTCTCTTTTACATTTCTGCTTACAAAACATTTAAAAGGCATATCATTCCATTTTTAAATACTGTATTTATATTTCATTTCTGACGTAATCATAAACAAGACTGCACTTTTTTTGTTTGCTGAAGATTTTAATAGCATTTGTATTTAGAAGTACAATTTTCTGCCTTTTCACTTGTCTCTTATCTCAGGCACCAGGTTGCACTCATGACAACGGTGTTTTGTTTATGGCATCTTAGCCATTTTTTTTTAATTATTATTATAAAGATAACCTGTATCTTGGTCACAAAATGTGATAGGACTGCTGTGTGTATAAAAAAGAAGCAGGCAGGTGCAAGCACTAAGGCCAGCTAAGCTGTATTTTGCCGTATTTTTCGCTCCATAAGACGCACCTGATCATAAGATGCACCTAGGATTTTAAGGAAGAAAATAAGAGAAAAAAAATTCTTAACCAAATGGTGTGCTAAAATATATCACCCCTCCCCTGCCTGTCCTTCCCTTGCTGCCATCCCTCGCCCTCCTGCCATCCCTCGCCCTCCTGCCGGAAGGGAGGGGGGTGTAGCTGGCACCCCCCCCGCCACCCGTGCCCCACAGCAGCTGAAGAAAGGGAATATTCGCTCCATAAGACGTATGAGCATCTCCCCCCAACTTTTGAGGGGGAAAAGTGCGTTTTATGGAGCAAAAAATATGGTAATTAGGCTCATCATTGTGTATGGTGCAGAACAAAATAGCCTGTGTGAATTATCCCACAGGAAACAGCTGGTATAACCCTGACCTAAATGCACTTTTATACTTTTTATACTTATATTTTTTAAATGTTAAAGGCGAATTATCACAGTGTTGTTTTTTGCACTGAAATACTACACTGTTTATTAAGCACTGAAATGAAAGTTAGTCCCTTTTGTGCTTTTAATTTACTTCTGCTTCTTTACCCGCAAAGTTATTGTCTTATGACTGAGACACAGGGTATGTTTAGAACAAAAATATAGTCTACCTCAGGCTGTTGTGCCATTAACAAACTGTATTTATCAGAACAACCTGGCGAGCTTATCAGGATAGTTCCTGAGATGTAGACAAAACGTTTTGTTGCCAGCAGTTCCATTCTAGAAATTTGGCTACAGGCTGTTTACAACTAAGAAAAATAATTGCAGGTATATTTGAAGGTACTATAATGCAAAGAGTGAGGAGACCTGAAAGTAGTTTGTGACACCTGGTAAACACCATGAACAACTCGTGTGGCAATGCAACTAAATGGCAAGACCTGCAAGGGGTTATTGCTCAGCCACATGTGGTTGAAAACTGTGCCATAACACAGCTGTACTGGCAAGAAACATGCAGCAAGACTTGAATGTGCCACTATATGCTACAGCTACGCATATTATTTTTGGCAGCATTAGCCTGCTGTAAGACGCTGGCATACATGGTAGCAATTTAACACACCAATAAGGAATGTGTATTATAAAGGTTTTCAACCACATGCGACTATACCACAACAAATGCCAGTTGTGTCCTTAGCCTAAGTCAGGGGTCGGCAACTCGCTGCTCCACAGCCTCCTCACTGTGGCTCTATTCAGGATTGTGGCTATTAGGAGAGGGGCCAATATTGCTGCATGTGTAGGCCAATCACGGTGCAGCCCAGTGCTCAAGAGATTGCTCCTCCTCCATGCAGCTCTGGACTATTTTTTCTCCAGTGGAAGAGGGGGCAAAATGGCTCCCTCCATAGAAAAGATTGCAGACCCCTGGCCTAAGTGTTCGTTATGTATAAATGCATTTATAACTTTTTTTTTTTTCTGTCTACATTTTAACTGATCTTAAGCAATGTGCAGCTAACAATTTCTTCAGGCTCTGCTGTTTATGCACTATGCTACATTAGGTGGCAATTTATCTGCAACAGCTCCCAACTGACTTTAATACAATTATGAGAAAACTTTTTGAAATTTCTGACATAGCTGTTTAGAATTAAAGTTAATTGGGCGATGTTGCCAGTGTTGGCACTATGGAAAGCTAGGTGGCAAACTGCCTACTGTAACACATCCTTGAAGGGAGCACTATAGGCTTGTTAAGTCTTGGGGTGATAAGGAGGAGGGTGGTACACACCAATGAGACTCTTAGGGCCACATTCTGAGAAGTCCAAATTGTCGTGTAGAGCTTTGCACTCACGTCTATTTTCCACTTTCCCATGGTCGCTTATTGAGCAAACTCTGCAGTGTGGAGAATACGCGACCAATGCAGGTGACTATGATCACCACGATCTTACAGAGCTCTTCGCATTACTTTGTATGCACAGGTACTTCTACTATTGACTAAGTGGAGGAGTGGTGTGAATGTGACTAGGTGTACTGCTCCGAGTTGATCTGTTTGAATTCAACACTTCAGACTGGTGAATTGGGCGGTTGATAGCAGGGCTCCAGTGTTGCGTAAGGCCACTATTCATTCAAAAGTGACAACATGACTTAGGGTTAAGGTGACATAGAAATAGATAGAATGTTCACAGAATACAGTTAGTGGGACATGATGATTGATGTAACTGCCCTTCACTTATCGAATTTGCCTCACTCCGCATGACTTCTCATCCTACTTCTATCTGCCTGACTACGTCACACTACACATGCAACAGCGATCGGTGCTGTCCACCTGTTCGACAAGTGTATTCTCCAGTTAGTCTTAAATTCATGTCTCAGTATTGACTATTTTGGTGATGCAACTCAAATTGTATAGAGGTGAATTTACCCTTTTGAGAATGTTGCCCTTAGACTCCAGCAGTGCCCCTGCTCTCTTCTGGGATTCCGATGTCTTCTGATCTTGACAGCTGGTGAAGTCAGTCCTCTTCACTTCCAGTTCTAAATTTTTTTTCTTCATTTTCTGTTTCAATACTGATCTCAGATATTATCCTGATAAGTTCGCTAGGTTGTTTTACCAAAAAGAGCAAGCACAGTGGGAAATTTTTTGCTACTGTGCTTGCTATTTTTGGTGAAACAGAGGAACTGGAAGTGAAGAGGACCTCGGGATCACCAAAGAGAGCAGGGGCAGCGTTTGTGTACCCAAGTACCTCCCCCTTCCTAATCACCCCTAGACTTAACAAGCCTATACTGCTCCTTTAAAACAAAGGTTAATTTGTTTATAATGTGCTTTGCTTATTAATATTCTATTTGATATAGTTTTATATTTTATTTGTTTTAAAGGGACAGTTAACCACCTTTATGATCAAGTTTCATAATATATATTACCACCGAAAGTAATAAATTATATTTATTATTAACATTGGTTTGAGGGTTCAGTGTCTCCAATAGTTGTCAGCTTAGGCTATTTATGCATAATAACTTTGATAATACAGTTATATAAATTCCATGTTACCTGTAAATACAGCTCCCTTTGAACCTACAGGGTCTTTTGCTCACATTTGATTGGATTTCATGTCATGTCTGTTCAATCTGCTTTAGGCATACTGAACATTTTTATTAGCACAGTTGATGACTGGAGTGCTAATGTAATTCCATATTAAAAGTTTTTTGTATTTAATATTTCTAAGCTTTTGCAGTTATAAATAAGAAGGTCATGGCCTCCTTGCGAGGTAGCTAAAGTCACAGGCTGGCTGGCATGCTAAATTGCTTTCCCTCTAGATCTTTTACTTCAATACTGAAATCAATACTTGTTCTATTAGGGTTGATACTACGTGTGAGGTCCTAGTAGACTTACCAGTGCTGCTCTCTTTTTCTGACCCTGTGTCCTGATTCTTTGATTATCAATCTTCTGATCTTCTTCTTCTAGCCCTGCAATTCCCTTTACTTCCACCTGGTATTCTTTATTGCCGATGTGAGCAAGCACAGAAGCAATATTATGACTTAACGTTGCTTCTGTGCTTGCTTACATTAGCAATGTTGAATAGGAGACCAGAACCTGGAGGTGATTGTGACTCTCAAAGCAGAAGTAAAAAGGTCATTTGGTGGCACATGCTAGTTAAATTGCAGTAGGTTTTTTAGGTGAGTGCAAGGAGTTAAATCTCCTTTTAAAGGACTAATTGCACAAAAAAAGTACAATTATTCCATTAAATGGACTTGTGAGATATTCCTAGTTGTTTTTATTAATTGATGCAGTTTACACAGGGAACAGCTGTTTGGAATGGAATAAAGGAATGCAACTGGCCATTGCAACTTGTAACTTACATACCATTGAAATTAATGAAGTTGCATTGGAATTGCTCAGTCCTGTCTGTACTTGTTTTATCAATTCTATGGCCTCCCAGATTTTCTATCATTTTTTACAATACAATTATATAATTTCTCAAAGTTGCAATAAATTGCATGCATTGTAAAACAGGTTTTTACCTGTTAAAAGTTGCAGAGACTTTAATGCAAATAAGTTATAGCTAAAGAATAGCCAGTGTATTTTGGCCACGTCTTTGCTTGTTTGGACCACTGCACTGTCCCTTTCAGTAAAAATACAAATTGATCCACTCTTAAAGGGGAACTAAAGCCTAATAATTATTTTGGCTAGAAACCTTATGGACCTTAGAACCTTATGGAAACAAACTGCAGAACATACCCAAATGTACAGTACCCTATGAGACAAAGGATAAATGCCTGTGAAGTTGTCAGATGGGGGGCTCCATGTTTGGCTGTACTGTAGGCACTGCACATGCTCGGTGTGCTTTGTCTCCTGTAGGTGTGCTCTACTTAGGGACTAGTGGAAAATAACCTGACTATAAACCCATGCTACAGCTATCATTTAAATCTGACATTGAAGTCAAATTAAGAATAAAGAAATATTGAATTATCTTTAAATCAAACAGAAGAAACTATTGCTGCATTTAAGGGTTGCGTCCCATTTATTTAAAAACAAACACTTTTAATATCCTTATTACAACTGGGCTGATTATAATACTTTAATGCTTATTACACACTGCACTAGATTCTCTGCAGTCCTGCAATGCACAGCTGAACTAATTTATTATTAGCTAGCTTTGCAGTATGGATATTTTAGTGATATTGGCATTAAAGAGATAGTTACCTAAACATCCCTTTTAGTTGCATAACATCATTACTTTAAAAGGGAGAGACTTATGAAATACACCTTATCCCAGGCTGCATAGCATACAGTAAAATCTTGTACTTTTTTTTTTTTTTTTTTTTTTTTTTTTG
>JAKJJM010008169.1:0-11460 GCA_021901965.1 Pipa carvalhoi
ACTATTGTTTAAATTGGTTTGATGTTCCGAAACACTTAAGTGTGACAAACATGCAAAAAAAACAGGAAATGAGGAAGGGGCAAACACTTTTTCACACCACTGTAATATGTGACATTCCTTGCAAATGCCCATACAACATTTGATTATCACCCCTGGATGTTATACAGATATTAAGGCATATATTTTGTCTTACTCAGTATTGTTCTTAATTATTAACTAAGAATACCTGTGTGCATTGAAGAAATCTGTGACAACTTGAGAAGACTTAGCCTTTTGATCTCGGACCCGACCAGTTAGCTTTTCTAGTTCTTTTATGAGGTTTTCCACATTGGCTCTCATCTCATTGCTCCTGAAATGAAAGCATAAGTACATACAGTAACTTTAAGTGGTAATAAACACTTGTACTTTTTATATAGTTAGTAATAAATAGAGGATGTAGGTACTCCTGACTTTAGGAGGATTTTGTAGGGGAACTTCAGATTTATTGATGATCCACGCTGGCTGTTTTGTAGCTGAGCTGCAAAAATAGTATCCATTGTTTCCTGTGAAACAAACCGCACAGATAGTGTGGCTCAGCCCTATAAGCTTATCTGCCTATATATATATTTCTTTCTTTCCTATTTTTGTTTACCTTTTGTATACTGTTTCTGTGTAAGTAAACCAGCTGCTCTGAATGCATCAGTGGTCACAGGGGCAGAATTAAGTGATTTGTGTGCCTTCACACACAGCTCATAAGGGTTAACACTTTTCTTTTAGAGTTAGTGGGGCCAGAGCCAGATTAAGCACAAGACGGCCTAGGCTTCTGCCTAGGGCCCACTTTGTGCCTAGGGGCCCGGCCACCTCACTGCTCAGTGGGACCAGGACTGAGGAATGTGGGGGAGGTGGGGGCAGCCCTGAAAATGGAAAAGGTGGACATTGGGAGTAGCACAGTATGGGTGAAGGGGTGGATATTGAGGGCAGCGCAGTATGGGAAAAAGGGGTGGATGTTGGGGGCAGCTCAGTATGGGGAAAGGGAGGAATGTTGGGGGCAGCACAGCATAGGAAAAGGGGAGGTGTTGAGGGGCCGCACTGTAAGGTGAAAGGGGGGATGTTGGGGGCAGCACAGTATTGGGAAAGGGGTGGTTGGTCCAGCACAGTATGTAAAAGTATGTACAGTGCCACAGGATGTGTACATATAAGAGAACAGCAATCATGGATTTTTACTTTAAATCTCTGTTAGTTTAAGTAGAGAAACATAAAGTAATGTTATATGAACACAAATACTTTACCGTGCTATTGACTCTAATAGACATTGCATGTCGGCTGGTGATGTGGATCGTGCACAGTGACCCAAGGTTTGTCTCATATTATTGTTATACTTCTGATTGGCAAACAGAAAAGAAGATTATTTCTATTATGTTCGCAATGTATCAACACATCATTTGAGTCTATCATACAAGTTTAGGTGGAGATCGCAACTCCACTACTCTGTAACTCTTCTTCTACTCACTTATTCTCTAGAATAAAAGAGACATGTTCAGAATAGTACACATTTTTGCAATCCATATTACTCACCATCCCCGAATCCTCTTCTTTTACTTTCTTTGCCCTGTCAGTCAATTCTTCATGCAACTCATCTTTAATAAGCATGTAGGCTTGGTCATGTTCCTGATGAGATGAGCTCTGCAGTTCTAAAGCCCGTTTTTCTGTCTGTAGCAACTGAATGCTTGCTTTGAGGTCAGTTAGTCCCTCCTGTGAAAGATGGTTATTATCAACACCTTTATTTTTAAGCAACAACATATAAAATTTAGCAATAGAAATAAGGATGACAATACAATAGCAAACACATTAGCTAAATAAAGCAACCCTTTTCCCTTCAATCTGGTTAGATTTTAGGAAGTATTTGATTGCAGAGCCACATTTTTAATTTATTAGCATAAATAAGAAGAGAGATATTGCAGAATGCTGATTAACAAATAAAGTTAAGCTACTAACTAGAATACACTCACTTTGGTTTCCATCAGCTCCTTTACAATATGGTCTCGGGGAGGTTTATCCTGGCAGCCAGCTGAAGATTCTGTTGAGGCTTTGATGACATTGTCTACCTTTGCTTTGATGATATCAGCAAGATGAACCACTTCCTCTGATTGGCAGTTGCTATTTTGCTCCATGGTCCAATGTCCGGCAATGCTAACACATGCAAGGTCTTGCTTTAGAGATTGGATATATTTTTTTAACATCTGCTCCTCTTCCTGGCTAAGCCAAGGTCCATAGAACCTGTGAAGAGAATGTCATGCATGCTGCTGATATGTGCCAAATCAGTTGTTCCTCACCTTTTTTGAAACTATAATAACATTTCAAATTTTAGACAAACACAACTATCCTGCGGTGCAGATAAAAAAAAATCATATAACTCATTTGTAGGTACCAATGCACTGAGAAGATGAACACCATTGGTACTGCTAGGAAAAGCATATTACTGCCAGTCCACTTGCAGAAAAATCTTTTTTTTTTTTTTCATTTTTATAATATTCTTACATGTATCCCATGCATATTATGCCATTTGTGTCCATTTGAAAGAAAACTATATTTGTATTACCCTCTCTGCAAGTAATTTGTTACTTTACTATTAAGTTCACCACCTCCCAATTTGAAATTACGCCCTCTAGCAAAACCATTCTTAAAGATGCAGGGCCAGGACTAGGGCTAGGCCGTACAGGCAGCCTCCTAGCTTGCTGCCAAATGCTGCTAAATGGGGGAGGGCTCTGCTGCTTGGGAGCTCCTGTCCCAGCTCTGATTTTAAACTGCAAGTAGCACTGTGCACAATGGTAGGGGGCTGTTGGTGCATATTTTGCATTCATTTTTCAACACCATTTGATTCATTTACCCCTACATATATCCTTGTGATGTAGAATTGTATTACCTAGTCATTTCTGGGCTTTTAGATTCTCTTATTGCTGCTTCTGGCCCCTTATTGTCGTGTCGGAATGCCTTTTTCACCTCCATCATAAAGAGTTTGGTTTGGATTTCTAAATCTTTTGGCAGCAGGCTCCACCCTACATAATGATAGAAGTAAAGGGAAAGAAACAGCAGGCAGATTTTTCACGGATCATGTCCTACTACTATCACTTTAACTATAGTTTCTTACTGAAAATGAATGATTTGACTATTTTCCTTGGAACATAGATCTTTGTCTACATTATCAAAACTCTCTCTGTGTAATTAAATCTGTCTCTTTACAGAGATATACCAGCCAGGATGAGGCTCCACATAAGTGTTATTCTAACTAGAAATTAGAACTAGAAGTTACATTTGGCAGGTAAACCAAGAGACCACAGTTTTGTTTGGACTAGGGCAACTCAAGGTTATGGCAAGTAATTGTAAAGTCAAATTCATTATAAATAAATCCCTAACTGCTTCTGTCTAACTTTAAAAATGTTATAATTAATAAGCAAAATGTCAGACGGTCAATGGCTTATTCATGAAAGTCCAAACAGTTGTGTAAAAATTCAAATTTACATTTGCCAATCTCCACATATTCAGTAAACTCTGCCATGTGGCAAACTCATGACCAACCTGGACGCTTACAACAGTCGCTGACTTGTGGAGCTCTTTGCATCACTTTATGTGTGAATTCACAGGTAATTAGCCCATTCATCAAGCACCGGAGTCTGTTGAAGTAGCGAATTCAGCAAGGTGTACCATGTCGCATTCAACAGTTTTACTTCTCCAGATCAAAGTGACAAATCAGGGGGCTGATGGAAGGGCCCCTACTGTCCAACTGTCTATACTGCACTACACAAGAGACAATTACTGATGCAGTTGTGTGTTTGCTATGAGAATCCTCAGTTTAATAAATGAGTAGAGAATTTGCGACTATCAGAGTCTAGCAACCCAAAGTGATGAGGATTCACTTCGATAGTCAAATTCTCACTTTGAGACATTTTGTTAATTAATTATGAGATCTTAGGGAGTGACACAGTAGCAGTCACAGACAGTTTCAGCTTGCTCTTCCAAGCAGGTTTCTCTGTCCTTTTGCCTTTCACCCCCACCCCAGTTAATTTTATTTACAGTCAGTGATTGTCTGATTTATATTGGCCAGTTCTCTGGAATTTGCTGACTCATTACAAATAAAAAAAAAGTCCCTTTAGGGAAAACTTGCACAGTATTGGCATAAGTAGCAATTTAGCCACACCAATGCATGAAAAGTATGTCAAAACTGACAGCAAAGTAGGTTCTGACATGCATTTGTATGTACTGCAAGGCCAGCATTAGGGGGTCCCCCCACAGTGTGACAAAGCTCTGTTGCAGCACTGCAGGAGAATAGAGCTTTGTCATGCTGTGGGGGGGCCCCCCTGGAGGTGGGGGTTAGGGGGGGGGTGGCTCCATCTGCCCAGGGTCCTGATTTCTCTAGAACTGGCCCCGATAAATTGTATGTGGATTGGTCACCACTGCACACAAGCAGAATGACCAATGAAAATGTAATGAAGCTTAGAATCACTTTAACGAGTCCTCAGCAGTAGAGAAGTCTGTAAGCCTCTGTTCATGGTTCAAATGCCCACAGTACATATAATGTAATTTAGGCCCAACATTTATTTAGCAAACCCTATGCCATGACCAACTAAAACACCTGTTGTTAACAATGAATGTTACTGTTTATATACAATCCTTCCCTCTTCTCCTCCAAGATAGGGATCATCCAATCAATCCAAAGAGAACCAGTAAATTAAAGAATACTCTAATGTATTTAACCAATGCTTGTATGAGATAGTACCTGAGTTCAAGTCTCCTCCAGACATCTGACCTAGAATGATCTCCTCTTTTGCCTCTGCTAGAGCTAGCAGCACACTGTACGTCTTCAGACAACTCTCACTGTAAATGTGGCAATGACAACATTTGGTTAATTATTAATACCATACTGCTGCAATTATTTAAGTTGTATAATTGCCAAGTGTCTTATTGCTACGCACTTATGTTAGTAAATAAGTCCCTGGGTCCCTTGCTTTCAAGGAAAGTAAATGAAGCTTAGCAAGGTGTTGCAGATTAAGAGGCAAAGTGATTGACAGGTAGGAAAACCTGATTGCCCTTTAGAGAAAAAAAAGAAAATACTTTATAGAGAGAAAACATGACATGGAAGGAAACAGGATCTAGATTGATACAAATTATACTATTAAAATAAAGGTTATCTTAAAGGAGACAGTACTATATAAACAAGGAGGCGTTTGTGCTACAGAAGCACTAACTTGTCCTTCTGCTTTAAAACATTGCTCATTTTTTTCAGAGGTATTTTACATGGAAAGAACATCTAAAAACAATATTGCTTTACATTACCTTCTCTGTGATTAGAAACCAGTTTGCAAATAGAAATGTTATTTCTGGATTAAGGGTACAACATTTTAATGACAATGATTCAGAAAATGGTTGCTTTTTGGGGTAAACCTTTATTTTTATTTTTTTTTAATCAAGCCTGAAAATTCCATTTAAAAATAAACTGGGGTAGGGTGTGAGGAAATTGCATAGATTAGATGAGTTCACACCCCCACCCCTTGTTTAGCCATCTATTGAATTGCTTCTTAGGAGTTTTGAAGAACACTTACCTAGATTGCAAGGCAAAGCGCAGGGCAGTGCAGAAAGATTCAATTTCTCCAAGTTTCATGCTAAGTTTTTCAGAGTCACTTTTACACTCTTCTAAGGTCACACAAAGCTGGGCATTTAGCTGTTTTAGGCAGTCAAATTTTCTGAAACACAATGGAAAAAATTGCGTAGTATGAGTCCTTCAACTTAACTATTGCTTTGTTTGGTCTTAAACTCTTTATCGCTGGCACCTGTTCAGACTGCCCCCATGAACCATCCTTCACCCTTACATGGAAATAAGTAAAGAGTACTCATTTATATTGGATGCTGAGCTGGTTCTCTTGTTTAGTCTTTCTTTACAGTAAGTAAGGAACGTCTGGTTGGAAAAATGAGGGTGGGGATAACCAAGTGACAGATATCCCAGAGGCAAGGTGTAGTATCTAAACCTGCTTATCTGGAGGCTTGGCACAGTTAACATTTTCTTTTGCTGCAGGTCATGGGCAACTAGATGTATCCCACAAAGAAGATGTCTTATCCAACAAAGATGGTGCAGAGGATGGCACCAAAGCCCAACAAAGGTAAAATGAAGACCAGGTAAGCAAAGAGTAGGGGCTCCAGCACTTCACTGCTTAATTCACCCTAACTGACTGATGAGAAGATGAAGACACAGTAGCAGAAGTGGGCGTCTTAGCTGGTGCACATGTTTTGCCACAGGCAGCAGCCAAGGTGTGTGGGCTGTAGGAGATAATTTTACAATACTCGATCCTGTCCCAGACAGAGAGCAGCCTCAGCTGCACAGCATGCAGCAACAGCCGCATTTAAAAACAGTGAAAGGCAGAGTATTGGTATGCATTGCCAAAAACACATTGACATTGCCCCTGGGATCCCAAGACCTTAGCTGAATTGTGGGTAAGAAGAGACTGTTTGCAGTGTGTTATTTACAGTATACACAGCAGCAAAAAATAGCCCTGCTTGTAAACACTTACTAGCCAGACTGTGTAAAAAGATTATTTATGGAAATGATCATGCTGGCCCTTACTGGGGTTGGACTGAAACATGAAGTAATAGGAATAAAATCTGAATAATTAGAAAGATGAGTACTGTAGTATTATATGATACTTTATTTGGACTAACAGTTCATTGTATAAAAAAGCAAAAAGAATTTGCAAGAATTACTCTTTCATCAATTTGACAATTTCAACATTTTGCCTATAATTTCCCACACAGCCTTAACATGTTGGCATTACTGAATTTGTAAAAACATTGTAGCCCCCTCTCCCCTTCACCCATAGGATAAACCATGGATTTACTGGTATCAATGTAAATGATTATAGATCATGTGACACATTCAAGTGACCAAAAGCCACATCGAGCCGGGTCACCAATCCCATGTGAAAATCAGCGCTGCATGTAGAATCTGTAATGAATGTCTACAAATCACTATCCTTTACACAAATTACCCCCCTATCCCGTTCAATCTTTAAACCTTTCCAATGGAAAGGAAGAATCTGTAATACAGAGTCATATTTAGACTCACCCTTTTAGCCATTCTATTTCTGTCTCAAAGTTGTTAGGGTTAATTTCAGGGGCACAAGGCAATGGTGGTTGGATTTCAGAGATTCTCTGAAGATACAGGATGAGACTTTGTAGAGTAGAGATGGAAGGCTAATAAAAGAAGAAAATCATGTAAAAAAATGTAGGTATATACATTAATATTGAGGAATGATGGCAATAATGTGTTTCTGATTTTATATTTACAAAATATTTTAATGTATTTCGAATGTTGGTGCCTCTTCTACCTCTTTGAATGATGGGTCTGACAGTGCAAGAACATTTTCAAATGTCAGACTGGGCAGAGCCATAGAATCAGGAGAAAAAGGTGGTAAGTGAGGAGAACAGTCCTTCTGCAGGCATTCCTCCAACATCTTTACCTGATGGCAGTGAAAAACAGAAAGGCATGAGGAGATTTACACTAGGGAAAAGAGAGAGAATTAATTTCTAGTGTTTATCATTTTGGTGTAGTGCAATTCAATTTCCCAGTTAACATTTATAATTAATATTATTAATATTTTTTTAGATTTAATTGATATTTGTATAGAATTATAAGTTTAATTTCCTTCTATCTTGAAAAACTCATGATATACATAACGCAATGCACTTAGGTAAATTTAGGAGATATTTTAGTTAGACATTTAAGAAAATGCACTTGATTAAAGCAAATCTTCATCCATTGGGATTTCTTGAATGTCTGAAAAAATGCACATATTCACAGCTTCATGTAAATTCCTTCTGATATATTTCTATGTTGAATTTCAAGCTGTGACGGTAAATTTATCATTGCAAATTTAAGACAGGGCCATAAATTGATGAGTTTTGGAAAGGTTTCAACCCTCTATCACACAGTAGCTTTCTTTTTAAGAATTACCATGGAATATGCATGACCGCTTGGCCCCTCGCAAGAAACAAATGTTGACAGGATTGTCTTGAAAAAAAAATTACAGCTCAAAACACAGAAACAGAAGACACCAAAATGTGAAGAGCTAAAGATACAGTATGTAAACATAGGCCTGGAAACAGCTTCGCAATTTCATACCTGTCTTTGCAGTATATTTTTCTCTTCAATGGTGTTCATTAGAGTGATTTTGGATCTGTCCAGTTCCTTGTCTGTGTTCTTCAGTTTTTCCCTTAGGGCTGTGTTCTTCTCCTGATGTGAAAAATATCAGACTGTAACCATTTGTCATCATCAAGAAACACATTTTGAAGCTCCTGGACAATGAACATCCAACCACTGGTTTGTTCTTGAAAGTAGAATTACAGTTTTAGGAAATGAACTTCTGCTTTTATATTGGAAGTGTAGCTGCAATTACACCATATGATTTTAACAGGGAATTATCATGAAGCCTGCACCAAAGGTATTTGGGAAGTTGGAAACAGCTGGACAGTAATACTTAATGAAGCAAATCTTTGGCATCATAATCATATGTGGCAAATTTTATTTGATTAAATACTGTGGGGAATCACTCAATACTGGTGCAGTCTTTAGTGATTAGAACACAGCAAACCATGAGTTTTCAGCGTTTATTTCCAAAATGAACTTCAACATAGCATTTCTTGGCAAAACAAAGCAAATTCAAACAAATTTCAGAGTGCAAATCCTTGGTCACTATACAGCAAAACAGTGGATAACTGCAATTCATACAGTTCTGGGTAGAAAACAAACAGAGAATACCTTCCCTTCTCCTTGGTTATCTCCTTGGGATGTCCATGTGCTGTGCAGCCAGAGTCTTATAACAGTATCTTTATCCACAGGTCCCTGTTTCTCTCACAGGGATTCACAGCATCAGTCACACAAACAGCTTCCCAGTTTACCAACACCAGCCACACCCAACTGGCTCTCCCAGCTGCCTTTTAAACTAGGTTCTAGTCTGCAACTGAGGTGATCTATAATACTTGGACTGACCTCCAGTGATAAGTTCTCATTATTGGGGCAAAATAAATCCCTCTATACCCTTCACAATACATTATAAATGTAAAGGTGGTTATAGTTCATAACATTAATGTGCTTGTGTGTGTGTGGGGGGGGGTTCAATGTTGTTAATCATTTGTATTTTCCAATGGTAATAGCAAAAGGGCAATCATTTTGGCACTAGGTTATAGGGTTGGTTGGTGAAGGATACTTACTTTGTCTGAAAAGATATATCTAAAACAAATCACTGTGTATAAATAAAGTTAGCCAAAATGCTTTGCAGTTATTCTAAATACTGTATTTGACATTTGTTAGCATTAGTATCAACCTCAGTAATCAAACACAAAACAGTTGCCAGCTCTATCCCATTTAAACAGGGTATATTATTTGAAAAAGGAAAATATAATTTAACATAATCACATAGTTTGAAAGGCTGAAAAAAAAAAAAACACAAATCCATCCAGTTCAGCCTAATTTACAGAACTTGTTTTTAGCATTACAGCTGTTAGTCTCCTACTTTACCGTTTAGAATTTTTTTTCAATTCAATACTCCAGGCTGCAGTGATAAAATAAATACAATGTGACTGATGCATTGAATTATGGAACCTTTGGAACAAGCAGATTCATGCTGGTGTCTACCACTTCATTACCTTATTAAATCTTACCAAGAGTGATGAATACAAGATTGTATTACTGGGAGCTGTGTCACTTGAAGGAGTATTACTTCTCTCAGCAGACCCACTTAAAGATGGACTTCTCCAGGACCAGGCGCATGTTTCCAGTGAAGAAATGACTTCATGCAGCGTAACATATAAGTCACTTTGACTAGCTAAAATATAAGAATGGTAGTCAATATAAACCTCAGAAAGACATGACCTCTGTGACAAAGACTGTAGTGAACGTAGCTCAGTTTTAGTTATGCCTTTGTGCTAATCATTACATATCCCTTTTGCTGAGTATGTCCCAAAGCATGAGAAACAAAACCGATGTAAATCCAGTATACAAAATCCACTAATGTAATACTATTGTTATTCTTCTATAAAATGTGTAGAATGTAGCACAGGAAAACAGTGCTGAGAATTTTTTTTTAAAAAGCTACAGCCACTTTTTCTTATTTTACAGCAGATATTATACACAGGTGCACACGGACACCTACTTCCTCTTAGGGGACACCAACTCTTTCTATAACACAGAATTATGCTTGGTAAATCAGTCAAACTAATGGATCATTTATTGATTTTATTTAAATGGATTCTCCAGGTTTAGTGCTTTCCCCTTACCCAATCTTTAGATAAAAACCCCTTCAGCAAGACCAGATGTAACAGTATGACATGCCAAGGTGGCATCTATTATATGAATAAATAAATTTGCCAATAGATGCCAAGGTGGCATCTATTATATGAATAAATAAATGTTCAGTGTACATAATAATGCTTTCATATTTAAAGTGGATCTTTTAGCCCCCTAATGCATACTCCCATTTGGAGCAGGGCAGCAACTGAGCTGATCATTTAGCTGGTATGCTGCCCTACAAAATCATGGGATTCCAAAAATAAAAGGGTAGGACCAAACTCTATATTCAATATATATTCAATAGTGGTGCTAGCCCATGGATGTTTGGCAACATCAACCATAAGCAATAGAAAAAGAAAAAATAGGGCTGCACACACCAAAAAATCTTAATGGGTGATTTACCCTTTTCTTGCATATTTGGTGGCAATGAAAATTAACATTTTTTTTTTGGAGGCGGCAGCCTTCTTTCATGGAGGAAAGCCATGGGAACACTCGGGGTTATTGACTAAAGTGAGAATTTGATTATCGACTATTCCCATAGTAAAGTCATGACTGCGACAGTAGCAGTCTATTGCGACAGTCTTTGCTGGCAAATTCATATCTGTACGCAACAATTCAGACTTTGGTCAGTAACCCCTCAGAGCCATCCAAGTTCATTGTCTTCAGTTGTATTCCTCCAAATTTGTATTTTGGAGGTTTTGATTGGAGGAGCCTCAGGGCGAAATTTCTTAAGCCCAAAAAGACTCGAATGCTTGGATTCGAGTCTTTACGGGCTTAAGTTTGAAAGATTCTCGCGGGACGTGATCTTGCAAGATCCTCCTGCGGGAATTTCGATTTCCATATTCTGGAAATCGGGTCTTTCCACCGAAAAGTAGCCATAACTTCTAGTCTAATGTGGACTAATGGTAAACGGTGAGACTGCGTACAAGTTATCTTATCTGTAATCTCAGGCTTCCCAATGAGGCCAAAAGGTCAACACACTGATTACACCAATAGCAATCAACAGCCTCTGCAAAAGAGAGGGGAGGGGGAGTGAGGGAGGCCAAAATATCAGCTCCATTAGAACTGTATAAATCAAGCTGACAGCAAGAATTAACCCTTCCCTAAACTTTTTTTTAACTATTTGTGGTAGCAATTGGCTTAGTATA
>JAKJJM010008184.1:0-13726 GCA_021901965.1 Pipa carvalhoi
ATTGTACCCCACTCAGTGCAGCAGTTCCCCATACATTGTGCCCCACTCAGGGCAGCAGTTCCCCATATATTGTGCCCCACTCAGTGCAGCAGTTCCCCTTACATTGTGCAGCAGTTTCCCACCAGTACCAACTGATAAAATACATGTCATATACAGAGTAGCAGCCCCCATCATAAACTGCAGCAGTACTCTGGTTTTTCCCTTGGGAATGCTGCTGCAGTCATTACTTTTCCTGCCAGCTCTTCTTTAAGTTAAGCTTTACAATTCAGCTAAACTGCTTAGTGATTGGATTGTTCTGTGCAAACCCTGAGAGACTTACAGATAATGGAAACAGCATATTAAAGGACAGACTTCAGCAGTTCTCCTGTGGGACAAATTGGATCGCTGCTACAATCAATCTCAGGTGAAAGAATTATTAGGGAGTTATAGATCAGGGGAAGAAAGCCCCCAGGACTGTGGGACAGAGCCCAATAAATAGGACTGTCCCGCAGGAACTGGGATGCTTGGGAGTAATGAAGTTCTTCTAATAGTACATCCTTCTGCTTTCCATTGAAAGGGTTCCTGTTTTCACTGGACTGACATTTAGCTAAAGCTGCTGCTGCATATTAACTCACTTCCTTCTTATGGGGCCAATGGCTGCTTTTTTTGTTTCCACAGGATACAGTAGCACACCTTGAGTTCATCTGGAACTGGTTGTTACTTAAAATATAACTATGAACCCAAAAACTGGACACCCCTTGATTACTATGGGGTAAGGTACAACTTGTAGGCTGCTCTTCTCATCTGCTTTTCCCCTACTCCCCTTAGTTGTGTGCATTTATATACTTGTATAATTGTATAATTCTCTCTTTTTCTGTCTCTAAAACAGCTACACTTAAAATAAATGACGCCACCTTACTCCAGCATGTCTATGTCCAGCATGCCAACATGTTTATTCCAGCAGTCTTTATATATATATATAATCTTCCAAAACAAGCAGTCAAGCAGCTTCTTTGTTATTTAAGTCATTAAGTGAAGTGCAAGGGGTGATCATACTAATGTCCATGATCCCATAAAAAGAAAAGCTTTGCTTGTATCTAGACATTGTTTGCTCACTGTTGTTATGTTGTCAGCAAAATGTGCACAGCGAATGCAAATACAAAAAAAGAACGCCAAGATAGAAACACAGAGATAGAATCCCAGAATCCCTGCAGAGGAGCATTTATACTGCTAAATAAGCATGCATTTTAATGTGAAACAGATGAAGTATTAATAGTAAAAATCCATCAGTCACATACACAAATCATGTCTCACACTCTACTTGTCTCTTTCACTCTCTCTTGTTCTGTCTTTCCCTAGAGAGAGAGCAGGTTTAGAAAAAGGGGCTTACTCATACAGGTCCAGACAGTTGCATACAGGTCCAGGTTTGCATCCATTAGACACTTCTTCAACTCCACTTATTCATCAGACTCTACAATATGGAAAGTCCCTGACCAATTCGGAAGCTTAAGACATTCGCAGACTCGTTCGTGCTGCCAACCTTTAAATAGACCAAAAAAAGAGAAAGGAGAACTCTTGGGGCTTTACTGACTAAAGTCTGAATAGTTTTGTAGATCTATGAATTCACAATCTATTCACCACTTCCCCATGATCGCTTATTGATGAAATTATGCAAAGTGGCGAATACATCACCAATTCAGATGATTACGATAGTCATGATCTTAAGGAGCTCTTTGCATCATTTTCATGTGCATGTACAGACACTTCTACTATTGACTAATTTACAGAGTGTGTTGAAGGTGCGAATGAGACTAGGTGAACTGCTTTGAATTCACCTGTTTGACTTCGCCATTTTTCAAAGTAGCAAACTGAGCGGTTGATGGCAGGGCTCCAGTGTTGCGTAAGATGATTATTCATTCAAAAATGACAATGGCGACTGTGACTAAATGACTAAATGACATAGGGACAAGGTTACATAGAAATGGATAGAATATTCACACAATACAGTTAGTGGGACAGTGTGAGACTTACGTCACTGCCCTTCACTTGTCGAATTTGTCTAACTCTTCATGACTTCTCAACCTACTTCTATCCGCCTAACTACGTAACACTACATATGCGACAGCGATTGCCGCTGTCCGCCTGTTCAAAAAGTGTATTCTCCACTTAGTCAGTACTAAGAAGTGCATTGGCCTCAATGCAAAACTTATTTATTCATTCATGATATGTTTTGGGCATTGTTGCTCCTTATGAAATACGCATTAGATAAAGCACAACAATGCCCTTAACATGTCATGCATGAATAAATATGTTTTGCATTGAGACCAAGAGTTCTCTTCTTCCTGGTTTTGAGTTTGAAATATGATGTCATAGCTTTTTTCTTAGTCTTCTTAAGCTGTGAATTAACATACCAATCCAATTTTATCTATCATTTTCTGCTATTAGTTATTTTCTAGAACATGCATTAAGAAAGTATTCATCCTTTATTTTTTTTTTCCTTCACCATGGGATCATATCATCAAGTTAACAACAAGTTTACTGACAGCTCAAAGAAATTCTACAAAAACACTGTGCCTCGCCCCTTATGTTAATATAAAATCACTCAAAAGATGTGCTGAGAATTTACATACCAAGAAACTACTTCACCCGATCAAGAAAATACTTATCCCTTACTGTATGTTATATAGAAGAGGGCTAACAATGGGATGATGAAGCTTTAAAGAGAAGGAGCTTTCCTCAAATCATGATTACAGTATTGTTTCAGTAATGAGAAAAAAAATGAAATGCGAACCACAGTGAAACCAGGGTGTAAGAAAATACAAAAATGGGAAAAATGTCAACTTCCATCATGGCCATGTAAAAACAGAGACTATCTTCCAACCAGATTAACATTATGAATAAAATAATATGATGAAAATTTGAAAAACTTTTATATATCATGGGACAGTGTTGTAAACATTCTGCTATCTGCTCATTGTTAAAAGTCAATGACTACAACAGCCCCCTAGCAGCACTGCCGATGATGACAATGTAAGAGCAGATAAATATTATGTTGCGGGATGCATAGAAATCAGTTACAGCGATTGTTGTCTTTACATTGTTGCCATCTCCATTGTTGCTGAATGGATGGTGGAATGTTTATATTGTTGAGCTGTACACTAACAATTCATTAAGTGACATATTTTAAATAACAGCAAAGGGAAAAAAATTATATTTTTGTTTATACTTTTCAACTGCTCTTAGCTGTAAGTCCCAGTTGATGTCTCCTTAGCCCCTGAGCAAAGGTCTTTACTGCATATGTGTGAGCCAATCTGTCAGCAATGAACATAGGAACAAATTACTTTGTACATGCATAGTAAAGGTTTGGCAGCCTCCTAAGCCTTTACTATTTTTTTTTTAATGGACATTAATGGAAAGAAATGAATGGACATACCCTCCGAGTGATCCAGGTTCTACAGAAAAGCTGTAGAAAGACATTTTCAAGCCTTTTTTATTTCATAAGAAAACAAACTAATAAGTCACATAAGTTTAAGGGGTCATCTGTAAAACAGAAATAAAAAAAATCACATTAAGTTAATCAGAATGACAAAACTATAAAAATAAATGTGAAGGTGGAAATTACAATTATGGTACAGTTGTCCAAATTTTATAAATATGCCCCTTCATGTTAAACTCTGGGTTGAAAATGATATGATAATACTTGGGATACCCAAGAACTGTCACAAATTTCCTTCCCTTTCCTAAATTAAGTCACCATAGAAAAAAAGGTCACTTTGGTGGCCAGCTTTTTAAGTTCCAGTTAATTTGTAAATTAACGGGAACTTGTTGGATGAACTTGTTGGATGAGCCGCCAAAATCACTGGCTTCCCCAGAGGTATCAAGGTGCAACATCATGGAATATATAGTGTAAAGCAGATAGGAGATCATTAAAGGGACTGGAGATAGGAATAAAGAGACATGAAGAAAATATTTTGATTAGTGGGGTCCCAATATTTGTTTCCAGGGGGGCAAACACTTCATCATTTTGCATGTCACCCTAAGGGTTTATTTGTAGATATATTACATAAAACAGTAGAAGTACCTTGCCTTCCCTCACACTATTTTCACTACTGTCCCAATGTAATTGTATCTTAGCTGTACTTTACATGTTCCTACCAAAATGAAGCCGAATACAATTTCAGACCTCACACTATCTTCTAAAATCATTACAGACAACCTCACCCCAGTAGCATTCAATAAGAGTAATTTGTTTAACCAGTATCACTTGGTGTTCGCTCAAACCTCTGATCTTTCAACTGGAACAATTCACTTACAGCTGAAAGTATGCAGGTCTGGCATCCCTGCCCTAAACAAACATATTAGAAGGAAACAGGAAACAAATTGAAAGCAATGGGATAGAAATATATCTGATGGCATTGTGTCCTTCCACTATTATTTATTGTTAATAGCAATGCATATATTATTACATCCGAAGAGATATTATTATACAAGGAAATATAGGATATAACAAAGAAGCATGAATACTTAAATGCTGTATGTCACATACCCAGTTTAATCCTAGTACATAGTATAGTGTAAATCTCCATCACGTCTGTACATGTGTTTGAGACACTACATGGGGGAACAGAGATGAAATCATTTAAAATTGATAAGTGTATTACAAATGTTAACTTTCCAGTTAGAACTCCAGTTAAAGTAAAATATAATAGATAATAAAAGGCAAGAGGAATATACCACTGAATACATCTTCCCCACCCTTGAGGCACAAAAATACTTAATGAAACAGAAAAATACACAGTCATTTTTCAACACATAATCACAAGTGTTACAAGCAACAAATCCATAAAAGACAGATCTCCCTCCCCCCTTCCTATTATGCAGAACCAAAAACACCTGAGGCGTGTTAAGAACTGGGATGCATGTTACATCTGTTATCATTACATGTGGGTGAAACAAGAAGGGCAGGAATAGAGACAAGACAAAAAAATGCTTAAGATGTAAAGGTGGAATTTATATTATAAAAAACAAAAACAAAACAAAAGCTTGGGACCTCCCACTCCAACAATATATAAGGTGATACTGCAGAGTGCAGATATTATCCTTCCTCTTTTTCCACATCAAGGTATCTCTCCACCTGTTTGGCATCAGACTTGCTAGCAATTCAAGATGTCTTTCTCCATCAGCGGTTCTCCTAGCAAGGTGCCCTTCTCGACAGCAAAAGTATCTCTTTCTGGGAGTTTTAGTAATGCCTCAATGGCTGCTCCAGGTTCTGGTGGAGTCTCCATGTCTCAGATTTCCAACTTCAACTACAACAGCAATGGCATAGGTGGCAGCGATGTACTGAGGGCTGGTTGGGAGAAGTTCACCATGCAAAATCTAAATGACCGCTTGGCATCTTACCTAAGTAAAGTGCGGGCTTTGGAAGAGGCAAATTCACAGCTTGAGAAACAAATCAAAGAATGGTACCAGCAATATGTGGAAGACCTGAAAAATAACAGAGACTACAGCAAATACATTGTGGTCGTCGAGGAGCTGAGGAAAAAGGTAAGTCATGGAGAAAGTAAAAGGGCAATGAAAAAAAAGTATTTGTTAAACATCACAATATAAGGATTAGCACACATAACTTTCAATGGGTGTCTTTATCTCATATGCAAAGTTTGCTATGGAATCTGTAACTATAACACAAATTTTTAAGATGCATGATGGAATGTTTTCTATCTTATATCTTGTATTGTTTTATATCTTATCTCTGCTTAAACTACATTGTTTATAATCAGTTCTAGGGGCAAGTGTGGTATTAACTACTGAAGTTACAATTACATCACAAAGAAAAATATAGAAACAGTGAAAATTGGGCGCAATAATGAATTCCTCAGTGGACATAAAATTATAATGAAAGATTAATGCCTTTTCATTTTAGAGAAATCCCAGATGTCCTAGAATTGGGCCATGGGGTCTTATAATTAACACTATGTGCTGTTTAGCAATTAAAATGGTATTAGTGTTGTTGTTTTAATGACAAGACTGTAGAAATTTAGCCTCAGCATTGACTGTACTGTAAATGTTTAATGTTTCTTTAATGGGATCATATGCAGTATAGCACTGTTGTAGTTACGGGGAACTAATTTTTAGTTGGAAATGCCCTATTCAGCAGAAACTGATGTGACAGGGTATTATTACATTTCAAGCTGTCAGATGCCTTAACAAAGAGTTTATACTAATGATTAATGCATATAATGCAGTAGTGTATACAGGGCTGTTACTAGGTTACTGATAGGTCATGGACACAAGTCCAAAGTTACAGCTATACAATACAAATGGCTCTTACCTGTAATAACCTGTAGTAGCCTGTAGTAGTGTTCCTGTATTTTTTATGGTGAATATGGAATACTTCAGCCATTCTCTATAAGTCAATCAAAGAAAATGATAAAAAATAATAAGAAAATTATATCTTTTAAATGGATAATGAACATGGGCATTGTGTGAGTGATCTGGGTGCATTATCTGACCTTTTGTACAGTAATAGATATATACAGTCAGCATTTATTAAAAAAAAATTGACAGAATCTGATGCCAAAATAAAGAAGCATCCGCATTCTTTAATATGGGATGTTGCAGTATTGAACTTCATTTGTTCCATAAATTCAGATAACTTGATGATTTTCTCCCTTGAATTTAGTATCTCTTACTATGAGCTCATCCTAAGGACTTTTCCCAGTCTGTTCTTTTCATTCTCATATTACACCCGGCCTAAAATATGCAACTTAAATTTACAATGCTTGTATGATGAGTAAATAGCATTGGTGACATCGCGCAAGAGCATTGTCTCACCCAGTTCTTACAGTGATGACTAGAAATAGGCTGGTCCTATTTATTGTTTGTTCAGGAGCCCAAGCTATCATCAAATCTCACACACATATTAAATATGGATCCATTTCATTTCTGAAATAATGATTCAGTAGCTTTATACTATAAAATAAAGCAACATGCATACATTACTGTGAAATAAACAAGATACTTTAGAAATAGAAAAAGAGGATAGAAAAAGAAAATTATTCAGCTTGTCTGTTTCTATCTAGGTGTCTATCTGCTTATATATCTATTTATTTATTAATCTAGCAGAATATTTTATTACATGACAGATAGTGGTATTTTTTTGGAACATTTTAGAATATTATTTATAAACTCAGTGAGCATAATGCCTGTTCTCAGTAGAAGTTCTTCAGACAATGGTTCCAACTCCTTTAGATGTCAAGCAGTTATTAGATAATGCTCAGAGTTGGCCAAAACCAGAGCTCTCTTGGTCATTTGCCATTGTCTTGTTCTATTCTATAAAGCACAACTTGGTAAAATACACACACTAATGTGTGTATATATATAATGTGGTGTGAATGAGGACAAATCTTCCTTTACTGTGAGAATCTGTGAACAACAAAAGGGATCATTACAAAACATAGAGAGCAAAATATGAAAGTCTATCTGCCCATCGTTTCATATAAAGAATAAAATCATATACTAAAACAGTTCCATAGGGTGGGGGATACCTCGATATCTCAATAAAAGAGTATGTTTATGTATTTATGTATTTATTTTTATTATGGCCTTTCAATATTTATAAGGATATATTCACTTCAACTTTTTTTAGGTTGGATAATACATGTCTATATTATTTGTGTGAGCTTCAGTTGATTATGGAGTGCATAGGAAAATCGACATAAACTGATCTCTATGTTTGCATAGCTGGGTAAACCCTCTCTTATTTTATTATATAGATTACTACAGAAAGCCCAGAAAATGCCAGAATCTTGCTTCAAATTGATAATGCCAAGTTGGCTGCTGATGACTTCAGAATGAAGTGAGTAAATATTAATTCAGCAACCTCAAACAAGAAAAAAACAGCCAGTGCACATGCTAGAATATAACTACAGTCCCACATCTAGTCTGTTAATTCTCCATCTTGTTTCATTTCTAACTATTGGATGTTGCTACAATGATGAAAGTTGTGGTGCAGGAGACACTTGAGTGTCATGCTGCAATTATGTAGGCTTGATCCATGCAGAACTAAACAATTTGGTCACCGGCATTCTCAAATTCATGACCGTGGCATTTATTTCAGGTATGAGAGTGAGATGGCTCTCCGCCAAAGTGTGGAAAGTGATGTCAGTGGCTTGCGCCGTGTCTTAGATGAACTCACTCTATCTAGATCGGATCTTGAATTGCAGTTGGAGGGTCTGAATGAAGAACTTGCCTTCCTCAAGAAGAACCACCAGGAGGTATGATGCTTGAAGTGTTTTCTCACTGCAAGAAAAAGCAAATTTACTGTTGTGTGAAGAACTGATTAATTTCTTCAGAAATACACTTAGATAATCTCACTTATTAGATAGACATCACTTTTTTCCCCTTCAATTATTTTTTGTATTGTATGATATGAAATAAGCCATATCATTGTTTTCCGATGCCATTGTTTTCAGAGACACAGTTTCCGTACATCAATAAGTTCTAATCGCAGGTGGAGGAAACTTAACTAATGCATCTGGTATTTTTAGGCATATTTTGCTCATGGCACTGTTACATCCAATGTCAGTCTGCATCAGTTGTCCATACCAAGTGTTTTAGTACCATCTGCTTAAGCGGTATGAGTTTAAAAATGAAACACCATCATTTATAAAAACTTAGGTGAACAATTTTGGAGGAATTCATTGATCAAAATCATTCCAGAACTTTATTCTTTGTTTCTGAATTTTCCAAATTAGGAAGTAGACATACTAAAAGCAAGCTCTTCGGGCCAAGTATTTGTTGAGATGGATGCTGCACCAAGTGTTGACCTGACCAAACTTTTGAATGGCATGAGAGCAGAATATGAAGAAGTTGCTGAGAAGAACCGCAAGGAAGCTGAAAATTGGTTCATTGAGAAGGTAAAGTGACCATCATGGTTTTTACAGTAATGGTTGACTTTTGCTATTGAGTTTATAAGAGTCAACTATTCAAAAAATGAATTATGTTATCTTTTGTATAACAGAGTTCTTCACTGAAAGAGGAGATACTCCAAGAGGTGCAACAGGTCCAGTCTAGCCGTTCTGAAATGATAGATCTGAAACGCACATATGAGAGTCTAGAAATTGAATTGCAGGCTCTGTTGGCAACGGTATGTGAAAAGTCAGCTTGGCAGAACATGAATTCCCTCAGCACAACTTTAGTACATATGAACTATCAAATGTCTATACTGCAAAAAGTTACTGATAATGTTATGCAAAAAGGTATTTCTATTACATAGCTTGTACAAGACATAAGCTAAGCTGTTCTCTGGAAGGGTATAGTGGCAATTGGAAGGACAAAGTGCCTTGGAAAAGATGAAGTATCAACATGTTTCATAATAATGTTTTTAGGCGAGTGATGGTTGCTTTAAGTTATAATTTAATAGTTCTGATATCAGAACTAGCCATTTATAAGGTTATAATTTGAGAAAGTTCCATATGTGTACTCTGTATTTTATAACATAATATATATATTTTATATAAAAATAATTGTACTCTTATTGATTGGGGGAATAAATAAATTTACTAACTTAACAAGACGTTGTTTCTTTAAAACACCTGTCTTACTTTATTCTCTTAGAAAGGAAATCTTGAAGGAACCCTGGCAGAAACAGAGAATCGTTACTGTGGAAGCCTTAATAAAATTCAGCTCCATATCAGCAGTCTTGAAGAACAGCTTCATCAGATCAGAATTGATCTCTCTCTTCAGAATGAAAATTATATGCATCTCCGTGACATAAAGACAAGACTGGAGAAAGAAATTGATACATACAGGATTCTGTTAGAGGGAGACGTTCCGTAAGTGTCAAACCATTTTTTCATAATCAAACAGGAGAGCCTGAAAACTTTGCAACATAGAGAAGCTAAGAGGCATATTCAGAGAGTGAACTCACCTTGTAAAGTGAATTCCCCACACTAAGTGACAATTTCCAAGTATTGCAGCAGTAATTTGTGCATATTGCAAACTGTCGTAGCGTTGGCTAGAATTTGTCAGGTTTTCGTTGCCAGTATTGTTGCCAGAAAATACTTGTCTAAATTACAACAATTGTATTTACATTCATTTCAATAGTAGACAAATTCTAGCTCATTTTGGCATTTGGTCACTGAATTTTCTAAGTCTTTTGAAAGTTGGGGTGAATTTTACTAAAGTCGAAAAACTATTTTTTTTTTTAACTTTTTTACCCTTAGAAATAAAACTGGAACCCTGCTTTGATCCCTCTAATTCACCACTTTCATTTGGCAAAGTAAAATGTGTATATTTACACTAGGATGCGTCACTTTGGTACCTCACAAATACTCAAAAAGGGCAGATTTACTATAGTCAAATACTGTAAGTTTTTTAACTAGTAAATGCAGGAGAAATAGCCTATATTTAACTATTTTGCTCGTTTTCTCCTATTTACTAAACTGTTAAAAAACAATTGTCTCACCCAAAAAATTTCCCCTGCCTCAGGCTGATGAAAACCTATTATGGAGATGGTCCTGTCTAGAGATGGCTGAATTTTTGAAAAATTCGATTTGGCTGATTCGGCGAATTTTTCCGAAAAATCCGATTAGTTCCGAATTAATTCGCGACGAATTGGTTCAGTGGCGACGGCGACAGTAGCGGTGATAGCATTAGCAATAGCAGTGGCGACAGCAGCGGTGATAGCATTAGCAATAGCAGTGGCGATGGCGACAGCAGCGGTTATAGCATTAGCAATAGCAGTGGCGATGGCAACAGCAGCGGTGATAGCATCAGCAATAGCAGTGGCGACGGCGACAGAAAAAAATGCCGCTTCGTTCCACCGTTTCCAATCTTTGCAAATCAGTGAAAACTGCAGGGAAACAAAAATTGACAGCAAAATAGGGTGAAATCAATCGAAATGGTCAAATGGGTCTTAGTAAATATGCCCCTCGGCAAGTGAACGCTCCTTCTGTGCAGGTTGTGGACCTGACCTAACACTTTTCAGGTCGGATCCACGGCCTACACTGAAGGAGCATTCGCTCACCGATTGGATAGCAACTCCCCCAACGCAGGCGTAATGATGTCACTCACCAGCACCTGCACTTCGGAGGAAGGCGCTGTGAGTGATGTCACCTTCTCAGCACTCAGTGCCAAAAAGGTTCACCGTCACTGGTCTATATACTGCTAGGCAGCCAGCTATACCTAATATATTACTCACTGTAATACATTGAAAGAGGAGACAAAAAACATATTTCATCACATCATTGATTTCAGCGGTCATGATGATATAACTCCCTTTGTCAGATATTTTGACAAAGGCTGCTCTAACTAGATGACACATTTAAATAATAATTTAACCTAAATTGTTGATATTGGTGCCTGCCTTTAACTGAAGATGTTTGAGATATAAATTAATATATTGAAATTAATGTTTATATTTTTTCTATCTGCAGAGTAAAGAATGAGATTAAGAAAGGTAAGAATGCAAATGTTAAATGTATGCATATAGAATTTTAAAGCGCCACTAAGTTACTCAGTGCTGTGCAGTTCAGCAATACAAATATAGTACAGGCATAATTAACTATTAAAGGGACACTAAAGGCTAGACAAAAAAAAAAAAAAAAGCAGTGTACCTTTAATGTAGAAGGAATCTCGAGTTGATTTCTGTTTTTAAAATCCAATTATCTCTTAATCTGTTTATCAATCTGTCCACTGCCTCCTCTCCCATGTCATTAGAGGCAGGGGCCGAAGGCTCCACCAGACTCTGTTAGATCTTCAGGGAGCTCAGCAGGAAGCTGACATCAACAAAGGAAATCATGCTGTGCTGACCTCCCTAAAGCCCGCCTACTCGTTTTCACTAATGATAATGTAATATAATGTAATGTAATATATACTGTAATGTAATATAATGTAATGATAATTTAATATTTTTAAATGATTTGTTTAGCTTTTAAAAACAAGAAGTGAGGTTGTGCCATAGGGGGCAGTGCCTGTGAGGTTGCGCTGCAGTGCTAGTGAGATTGCGCTGCAATGCACAGTGCCAGTGAGGTTGTGCCACAGTGTGCAGTGCCAGTGAGGTTGTGATGCAGTGCACAGTGCCAGTGAGGTTGTGCCGCAGTGCCAGTGAGGTTTTGGCACAGTGCCAGTGAGGTTGTGCCACAGTGCTCAGTGCCAGTGAGGTTTCACTGCAGTGTGCACGAACAGAAAAAAATGTGTTTATTGTTTGCTGCTGTAAGCTCTGTCTCACTTATGAAAGTGAAACTACTGGCAGAGTGTAGCAGTTACAGGCAGCGTATAGATAGTACTGGCAGAGTGTAGCAGTTACAGGCAGTGTGAAGCTAATAAGCTGTAACTTCCTGCTAGAACTCTTGCAATGATGTCACAGGTCAGGATTAAAATGCTTAATATATTCAAAATGGCTGCTATCACTGTTAATGGCTGTGCACAGTTCAGTGGGACAGTGCAGAGACTACAGAGTGATTTTGGATTTTTTAATACAACGATTTAGGAGGCAGGTAGGTGTATTACTTATATATGTGTTTGTGTGTAGGTACATTTAGTTCTCCTTTATATAAAAAGGTTGTTGGAAATGGGAAAAGTATAGTGGGAATGGTGTAAGAATGCTGACAAGGAGTTTTAGAAGGTAATGATGGAATGGAGGATACAGGGGATTGAATGGAATTAGAATAATAAAACTATTGCTGGTGCAGAGCTATTGACTTTAATTTAAAGGGATACATTTATGAATATATATATTTATGAAATAAATGATATTACTGAGATTTATTTTGACCTATATCAGTATGTTCAAGGTCAAACTGTGGATAAGTCAAATGTTTTATTCTTAGGAAAAAATGTGACCTCACTGTATTTTAACAATAAATAAATGAAATGACAAAATAAAGACTAACATCGTCACCTCCTCTGCCACAGATCCACTCAAAACAAGAAAAGTGAAGACAATTGTTGAAGAGGTAGTTGATGGCAAAGTTGTTTCTTCTAGTGTTCAAGAAGTAGAAGAAAAAGTGAATTAAGAAGCATTGAGGAAAAGAAGTCAAAACAAAACCTGTACTTTAATCTGGAAGCCATTACAGGTCAAAGTCAACATTCCTATTTCTATATGCCAAGAGGATCTGAATGCTCAATTAATGAATGCTAATTATAGCTGTATGTTACACAGTGAATGGGGTATTTAGATGTGGCTGTGTTTCTCAAACAGTAAATACATTTATACTGAAAAATCTTTTCCCTATATCTTGAAAATGAATAAAGAATTTGACCAATCTATATTATGTTAAGGCTCTCTGTCTTATTTTTTAATTGATGCTATTCATATGGAAAGCTGAGCTTTACAGAAACTTTCAGCCAACGACATCCCACCAACATCTACATTGTGTTAGCACAGGGGTTGGGAACCTATGGCTTGTGAGCCAGATGTGGCTCTTTTGATGGCCGCATTGTGCTCATGAGACAAATTGTACTCACCCTCCTCCAGCGTTCCAGTGATGTGCCTCCTCTCAGCGCTTATCCACACTGAGGTAAGTGGAGCATGACGGCACTTCTCGGTGCCTTCAGGTCTTGTCGGCAGCTGCCGAATCCACAGTGACAAGACCTGAAGGTGCCGAGAAGCGCTGTCGCGCTCAACTTACCTCAGTGTGGAGAAGCGCTGAGAGGAGGCACATCACTGGAATGCTGGAGGAAGGTGAGTACTCCGAATTTTCTGCATCTGCCTCCCCCCCCCCCCCCCCCCCCCCCCCCCCCCCCC
>JAKJJM010008191.1:0-14354 GCA_021901965.1 Pipa carvalhoi
TTAACTATCCTAACGATTTTTTCCCCCCAAACTGTTTCATTTATGTTATATAATCACTGAGTATGTAAAAATGTTAAAATCAGGAGGTGATAGGTCCACTTTAACTGCATATGGTAAAACTAAAGCAAGGAGAAAGCATGTAGAATTGCCATAATGCATCCTGAATTCAGTCTTGTAACACCTTTTACACATTTGTTTCCCTGCAGCTCTTGATATTTTTCTATGTATCCCCCAGTAAGCCAGGTTGCAACCAAACTATGAAGACTATAAATAACTAATTATAAAAGATTCTAGTGACAGTTTACTTCCCCCTTTAATATTTAGTAAGCTCGAAAAGATTTGAATACTCGGAATCGAATCTTTTCGGGCTTAATCTTGAGAGATTTCCGTGCGAGATGATTCCGTAGGCATTTTGGTTTTCAAATTCCGGAATTGGATGTTTCAATAGAAAGGTAGCCATCTCTCCCATGGCTAATAAACCTTTCCATTGAAACATCCAATTCCGGAATTCGAAAACCAAACCTCCCACGGGACCATCTCGCAGAAATCTGGCGAGACAATTTAATAAACCCGAAAAGACAAAATCACGTCTTTTCGGACTTATTAAATATCGCCCTAGGTGTTTATAAAATATGCCTATTAAGGGCAATATTTAATAAGCCCAAAAAGACGCAATTTCATCTTTTCAGATTTATTAAATTGTCTGACAAAATTTCCATAAGATGATCTCACAGAAGTTTTGGTTTTTGAATTGCAGAATTGGAAGTTTCGATGGAAAGGTTTAGTAGACATAGGAGAGATGGCTACCTTTCCATCAAAACATCTAATTCTGGAATTCGAAAACCAAAATCCCGACGGGATGATCTTGCGTATAAATCTCACGGGATTAAGCCCAAAAAGACTCGAATCCAAGTATTCCAGTCTTTTTGGGCTTATTAAATATCGCCCTTAGCTGTTATATCAGACCCTAAATGACATATTTGGTTCATTTGCTTGACTGAAGGTGAAGGAGAGGGATTGGTTTATTTTCTGTGTTTTAGCCAATTGATTGGTTATGTGGTGTTGTAGATTATATAATTCACTCTGTGATGTCAGAGGAAGAAAAATTTAAGAATATTTAAATATATGTTAGTATTATATAAGAATTTGATTATTTGTATGATATTGTGATCATGTGTATATTATACAGCAATATATTATGAAAAATGTAATCATTGTCACATAAATGTGTGTATGACATAGCATCATATTGTTCAGTATCTTGCTTTGGCGTATCCAGTATTTACACCAGGATCTGCTGGTTAATATGACATGGGGGTATTCATGTTGGAGGTTAGTGACAATGATCATTTTATTTCTTATCATTGTAGACTAAAAGATGAATTCATTCCTCTCTGTAAGTGTTTTGCATTTCTGTGTTATCTGCAATCTGCATTGGATATATTAATGTGTATGCACTGATTCTGGGTATAGGTAAGGTAGGCAATCTACACTGGATATATTAATATGTATGCACCGATTCTGGGTATAAATATGGTAGGCAAACTGCAATGAATATATTGATATGATAGACTTTCTGCACAGTATTAGGGTATAAGTGTAACTAAACTGTTTATTTGAGTATATCTGTTGGGCAATTTGCACTGTGTATAAATTATGATGTACTGTAACTAGGTTAAAGCTAACTCAGTCTGCATTATTTTGTAAACATTGTGAATCCATAGAGAGGATGTTATTGGTGGCTTCTAGGTGGGACTGCAAATGACAGAGTTTGGCCCATGCAGAACATAATCACATGGTAGTGGTGGTCAAGCATAGCATGGCAGGCAAACCATACAGCAAGTTGCCATTTTTGGACTTTTGCCTTTCCTGCCCTCTAGTGCCACTGGGATTTTCTTTGCAGGTGCATATGCTTGCTGCCTTTCATAATGCTAAACTATGTTATAAAGAAAAATAATCTGCAATAAACCAACTATCATCACTGCCGAATGATAGGAAACAGGAAACCCTAGAATGAAAATGGTAACCCCTGTCTCTACCAGCTGCTTGCTATACTTTTGTGATATCAAAAGATGGATACGTGTCTTTAGCCTTACCTCTGTTTTCATTTGTTTAAATGTGTAATTTTGCCATTTTAATTTTGCAATCCAGCTCTATAGTTGTTTTACTGCCAAAATAACAGCATTGAAATAACGTATTGCTGTAATAGCCGCTGCTTGATTTATGGTATTGATTATATGCAAATTGCCTCATGTTTCTGCCTCTCTAGTGGACAAAAAGATGAATTCATCCCTCTCTGTAAGTGCTGTGCGTTTCTGTGCTGTGATGCAGACCGGTGGTATCTTTCCCTGCTGAGTCTCGTAAGATACAAAGATGTCATCCTGTCAGCTCCAGTAAAGTGTTTCTCTACTCCCTCCAGATAAAGCACTGGCTTTTGCACAACAACAGTTACAGTTAATTAGCTCTTGCAGCTTGCAAAAAAATAATATTACAAACCATGCATCTGATAAAGGAAAGGCTGAAACTTTAACCCTCCTGTTCATTAACTACTGTAACTAATTAATAATATAAACCCCCTTTATGTTAACTCTTTCTCTACTGTGATTCTGCAATTCTTTAATCTGTGATTACACAGCTTGTTCCAAGACTGAAATATTATGTCCATGTCTGAGTCTCGTCTATCTTTCTGGGATGGGATACCTAATAATATAACATAAGATTTTACAGAAGAGATGACATATGAGGTGGAGGATAATGAGCCTTGAGCAGTTCCTGCAAGGTTTCTCACAGATATGGACAAAATCTATAGTATGATCTTTTAAAAAGGAACATTGCTAATTTCACCATATTCAGTCCAACTTCAACCCAACAAGAATTGTAGGAGTGATACTTTTGGAGTTGTCCCATCAAACTCTGAGCATGTGAACAGTGGGTAGAGTGGGAACAGGCTAAAGAAATCCCAGGTGCTGGAACATTTCATTCATTTGCTTATTTTAGAGAATGAGTGTTTGTGAAAGTGCTGTTAAATGGATCTTAGCTGCTGTGAATAAGTAATGTGTATGAACTGAAGACTGAAGTGCTTTGTGTATTGTGATACTAATAAATTAGCACAACCATATGTTTTCTACAATGGCAAACTGAAAATTAGACCAAGAAATACCCAATGCATTTAATTTGACTGTTTAATGGAAAATTCAAAACCTCAGAGTTGCCTGGGCAAGCCTACAGTCTGGCCCCCTGACTAAATAGTATCTGAGCTAATCTAGTGAAAGAGTTTAAAGTAGCTGTTAATGAACGGATCAGAAAGGCACAGTTCCCAGACAGGTGGTCCTCTGTGATTCACTGTGCTGACTTACATACTTATCGACATTTCCTCTAGTGTGTTGGTTCTAAACAGATGAAGTTATAGACTCCAATGGCAGGGGGTGTAGGGAGGATGGTGGTGATGGCATCATTAAATGTAGAAAACAGACAGAGAAGCCACATATGTGCAGAGAAAATATGTGCACAGAAAGGGTTTCCTATAAATTCTTTAGATGCTCAGCAGGTTCCAAAAAGCCTCAGTTAAAGTATTTCGTTTTTTTGTCAGTAATAGAGAAATCACTGACACTGGAGTAGACTTATCACTTGATAAATACCCACAATGGCCTATTGCCTGATCTTCAGTGAAGTTTAGAATTTTGTAGATTATTTGATTTTTATGATTGTTATGTTACTGTTCATAAAAACAACTATACACACAATTTAATATGAAAATCAAATAATAAATGCTCCTAAATTTAGATTGTCAGCTTCATTGTGCAGTAACCTCTATTCTCTTGTCTCTGTTACTAGTGTGTCCCATAGCTAGGCAGCCGTGCTTCAGCTCCTATTGCCTCTCGTTGTTTAAATTGAAATGGTCCTGTGATGGTATGGTTAACCTGGGCAGTGATTAAATGTAGAGAATAATAGAGACAGTAAAGGGTCTGTAAAGAAATCTAAGCAAGGAAAAATAATTAATAATTACAAATTGTTTCTATACAAGAACCACCATGCCTCTATGTTTATATTCACTAATTCTGCCTGTTAGATATTCTGCTGGTTAATATACTGTTCAGCTGCTCCATCTAAGGGCGAAATTTATTACAATTGAAAATTACATTTTCGATATACATAATTCGAAAATGGCATATTCGATTTTGGAAATCCAAATTTTTATTTGGAATTCCGATTTTTTATTCAGAATTCCAAGTAAAAATTCGGAATTCCGAATTTCCATTTTGTCTAGCAAATGTAACGAGCGGTGCTTCCATGCGTGCACTGCTCGTTACATCTGGCTGCTCAATGCAGCAGCTGCCGGGGAGACTCATCTCTCCCCAGTGCTTCCTGGTTTGGCTTAGCCAATCAGGAGCTGTTGATTGTCAGGGTTCGGTGAGGGAGGATACCAACGAACTAAGGTGGAGAAGGAGACTGTGGTGCTAACGACAGGATTCAGAACAGAGGGGTACTCAACGTCCAGGGCGTGGAGTCTAAGTTACCCCAGGTCTTCACAGGGACCCTCGCAAGGGAGTATGGGCTCCGCTGAAGAGAGTAACCAGGTCGCGACTCCCAGGGTTGAGATCCAGAACAGGAACAGACAAGCGGAAGGAGCAGATGCGGAAAACCATAAACGATATCAAAGTCAATGCAGGTGGAAATCAGGAGTAGTTGTAGAACAGGCCGAGGTCAAACAGGAGTAACCAGAACAGCAGGATCAGCAGGGAAAACAAACACAACGGAAACCCAGAAACAAGTTCTATAATCGGGCACTGGGCCTTTCGTCAGATGGGTTTAAATAAGCAGAAGAGGCGGAGCCACGTTACCATGAGGGGGAGGAGCCATGCTGACACAAAGGGGCGGAGCCACATTGCCACAAGGGGGCGGGACCATGTTGACGCGAGGGGGCAGGGCCACAATGCGGGACCCGTTCGGGGTAAGTTACATTCCTGACACTGACGTCACGGATGACGTCAGCGGCGGTAAATTCAACTGGCTGAGCGCTGCTATTTGAGCACTGCTCTTTTTAATAGTAGACAATCCAATAAACAGATCTAACTGTACTCCAGGGACACTAGACCCCTCACTATTGGCCAATCATCACACTAAGTAACAGATAGAACAGCTATTGCAGACTTTTACAGATTAATAATAATTCAGATACTTTCAGTACACAGCACACAGTTGATATATATGATAGGCATTGTTTTAGCTCATGTTGCTGGGCAGAATCCACATTTGCAGTAATTTCATATGCTTTCCTGATTTTGTATGGAATTATCCAATGATAAAGTTTACAGTATAGTTTAACCATATATGGTGCATACTATTGAAATTCTATATCTTCTCTATCTATAAATAAAAGTCACTTCATGACTTAGCTCAAAGAAGTTCCTTTCACTGAACTGTATGTATTTGTGTAAGTTTCCTGTCTCCCACTGCAGTGGTTAGACATTCTATGACTAAGTGCCAGGAGGCATGAAATGCATGGGATTGTTTGTAGAGAAAAGTACAACTCTACATGTTGCATTTTTTTATTTTTTTATATCCTCACAGCACCTGGTTGGGCTTGGTTGTGAGTACTATTGATTTTATTACACCATACATATGATTGAGCCACCGTCTTTTGTTCCTTGCGAATAGTGGTTGGGCATTTCCCGTTGTTAGTAAATTAGGCTACAAATACCTATGCACCACAGGACTGTTAGCCTGCTCCTAAAATTCCTTAACAGTTATTACTCAACATTTTATATAATTCAGTGTTGATTTTGCTCTCTACCTTGTTCATTTTGGAATACAAATAAAGCTTATTCCCTAATCATTTTGTGGCTCATATTCTATATAGAGCAACAGGCATGCAAGGCCTAGGCAAGATTTGGAAAAACTTTGCTCAAAAGGCTCATGATTTCTGCTAATTACATTCACATCACTTCAGGCTGGATATATGTGAATAGATTTTAGCAGAAGGGTGAGAGAGATAAGAAATGCTGTATGCAAACTTGGTTTATTATGGGACTGAAAATAAAACAGCACTTTCTATGTTTGTGTAAATTTGGGATGAATATTAGCTTTTATGTATAAACAGATATAAATTCACAACTTTGATTGTGGAGACATTCCCATTAAAAGAAAGAGAAACAAGGAGTCCTGGAAGTGTTTATAAGGCCCCCACAGAGCCCTGACGAGTTTTAAGAACCGCCCGCTAAGAAAGCTGGCAGTTCTGAAACTCTTCTTATTTAAGCAATGACAAATGGGGCATTTGAAAGGGGGGCTGGACATGTGTAGCTCCTTGAACAAAAGTCTGTACATCCAGAAGGAGAGAGAGCTTCTTCTGAAATAAGATGGAGAGAGCTGAGATTTGGGTCTTGCTCCCTGACAGAGCAGGTCCTGTCTGGTTGGAGGAGTTATCAGAGACTCTGTTGACATGGAGAGTATGAAAACTATGTTCTTCTTGGCCATCTTGGAGCTATTAGAATTACTGTAGACTTCTCTGTTTTGAGTCTCTTTAATATTCTAGGAATCATTGTAGTGGGAGAAAAAAGATACCCCAGGTGAAAATTCCAAGAGGCGACCATGACTTCTGTCACAAGGGCTAAGGGATCCCTGGTTCTGGAGAAGAACTTGAGAACTCCTCTGTTGTGCTGGGATGCCATCATTTCGACATCTGAGAGGCCCCAGCAATTAACTAACCAGCTGTGGAAATCTGTGTGAATGTTCTCTACTCCTGAAATGTGAATGGCTAAATGCCTCTACAGGTTGTCCTCTGCCCAGGCAAGGATTCTTTTTGTTTTACTCATGGTGAGGCTGCTCTTTGTGCATCCCTGATGGTTGAGGATATGCTATGGCGGTAGCGTTGTCCAACTGGATTCTGACAGAATGGTGCTTCATCGCTTGTACCAGAGAGGATAGGGCTTTCAAAATTTCTCTGTGCTCAAGAATGTTGATGGACAATTTTGTTTCCTCTGCTGACCAGGAACATTGGATGGGAAGGTCTTGGAAGACTGTACCCCTACCCAAAAGGCAGGCATCTGTGGTAATCACTAAGCACTGAGGAAGGACACACAGCATGCCCTTGATGAGGTGCCAGGGAACTAGGCACCATAGGAGAGAGTATTTTGCCAGTGTAGAGAAATGTTGAGAAGGTGGAGCTGGAGATGCCTCAGGTAGAATAAACCAAAGGGAACTGCTTCTGTGGCTGAGACCATGAGACCTATCACCCTCATTACTCCTTGGATGGGATGGGGGGGTATGGTATAAGGTTTGTTCCTCTTGAGAAATAGCCTGATTATTTTCATCTGTGATAAACACCCTCTGAGATCTGGTGTTGAACTGAAGACTGAGAAATGTAATGAACTAAGCTGGTGTGAGAGAGGACTTCTGAAGAGTTATGAGCAAACTGTGGTTCTTGAAGGATCCATATGCAAGAGTGAAGGTAGTCTTCTGCCTGAAAAGTGGGTGCTTCTATGAGGATGTCATCAAAATAGGGTAGGACTATCCCTTGTATCCTCAGATGTGCTGTAAGGGCTGCCATGACCTTGGTAAATACTCTTGGTGCCGACAACAGGCTAAAGGGGAGTGCTGTAAACTGAAAGTGGTCCTTTCCTATGTCGAAGCACAGGAATCCCTGATGATCTGGGCTGAAAGAAATATGCAAGTATGCATCTTTTGTCAAGAAAGGCTAAGAATTCTCCTGTTTCATGAAGGAAATTATGAATCTTATTAATTCCATCTTGAATCTTGATCTCTTTATGCACTTGTTTAGTGTCTTTAGATCTAAAATAAGGCATGAAATTCCTTACTTTTTGGGGACTAGAAACAAGTTTGAGTAAAAAGCTGTGAACCTTTGTGACTGAGGTACAAGAACAATGACTCTTAGGTGGAGCAACTCTTAGATTATGTCCTTTAGGGCCTGCCTTTTTTGAAGGTCTGCTGGTTCAGTGGCTGGGAAAAAATGTAGAGGATGAGGTATGGCAAAGTCTATGATATAGCCTTGTGACACTGTATTGAGAACCCATTTGTCTGACATGGAGATCCTCCAGTCAGAGGTGAAATAGGAAAAGTAGCCTCCTAAAATTAAAGGAGGATAGTCATGCATTTTGGGATTCTTCTGCGGTGGATTTGGCAGGTCTTTTTCTCTGATCTCTGAACCTAATTTGAAGATCTCTCTGAGGCTCCTCTGCCTCTAGAGGACAATCTTGATGCTGTGGTAGAGTTTCTGTGAAAAGTACTGTTGTTAAAGGGATGAAAAAACTGCCTATGAGGTGAACGATTCTGAGGTAGGAAAGAACTTTTTCCTCCAGTGGCTTAAGAAATTATCTTCTCTAGCTCTGGATCAAACAGGGATTTCCCTGAGAAGGCCAGAGAGTTTTAAAGTATTGTCTTCAGCCCAGGACTTTAACCACAAAGCACATCCGGCTACTCTGGCGGAATCTAGAGCTGAGTCCTCTGTGTATAAAGAGGCTTCCATTGGTAGCTGTAGAAGAAGTTCTAGTTTCCATTCTCCTGTCTGATTGGTCCTTGAAGGAGGCTGCATCTGTTAGGGGAATGGTTGTTTGCTTTGATAGGTGTGAAACTGAAGCATATACCTGTGGGGGAGTGGCCCAAAGGTCTGTATCCAACTTGGAGAAAGGGTACAGCAAAGTAAATCTCTTAGAAATGTGAAAACATTTATCTTGAGATTGCCCTTGTCCAGTATTACCTGTTTTAAATTATTGTGTGAAGGAAATGAGGAGGACCTCTGTTTTTTCTTGAAAATTGTCTTTTGGGACTTTCTTCTTAGAGGCCTTTTCTGAGTTAAGAGACTCTATGACTGCCTTAATTAGATTCTCCACAGAGTGCTTGCGGAAAAAAGAAGAGGAATCCCCCTCACGGTAGCATCTGAAAGTGCCTCACCAATCTGACAGGACTGAAGCATCATCCTCTGGATATGAGTCACTTTCCTCTGAGAAGAGAGAAGGTGACCTTTAGGTCTCCTTTTCTTGTGCTTAGAAGCAGTAAGAATGGAGTTGGATAAGGACTGAAAAGATTTTGAAAGGGAGGTGGCAAATGCGGGCTCTCCTAAAGAACAGCTAGTCTGGATAGACAAAACAATAGCTTGGGTTAAAGATCTTACCCATTCTGGTTTAGGAGTGGAGGGTCAAAAATCAAGCAACAGACGCACAACTGTATAAAATTGGAATTATTCCATTTATTGCAGATGAAAAGGCAATTCACACAACATTTCGGGGGAAACCCCTTTATCAAGTGACAATTACCGAAGGTGTACAAAACATGTATACACATATTCACACCTATATCTGGGAGTGGCTCACAAGTTACCTGTGCATTAACTCCTTAGTGTATGCTGCAATATATAGTGTATACAATATATGTTCAGTCACTGCTTTTCAAATAACCTAGATATTGTGAAATTATACCATCTTACAATGTATTTAAATATTCAATTATTGAGTGGAATAACAAACAAAGATTTTATAACATCAAAGTGATTTAAAAAACATTTCATAAAAAACATGTATACTTTAATACATCACAGTGATTATTTAAACATGTCATCAGGGACATGTATATTTTAATACATATTATGATTCACATTATGTTTTGTGCACAAAAAAACATACTTAAATATTGTCACTAATAACTGTGGGACATTAGCCAACCAAAATAACCCATGTCTTGTATAAATCGATTATACACACTAATCATAACAAACATTATGATAAAAATTCTTTATTCAGCCTTTAGGGTTTTAAAGTTTGTAGTAGCCAGAGCCATCCAATATGAAAAACATGTATACTTTATTGCATGACAATGATTGTACAAACATATATCATCAAGGACATGTATACTTTAATAAGTATGTATCTGTATTACATAATGTATCTAATTACACAAGAATCCTACTTTAAAAAAGAACTAAAGCTTTAAAAAAAAAAAGCTATATTAAATAAATACCTTATAGTAAGCTCCAGCGATGCACTCCCAGCTTCTCTATCGTCTATCTATCTGTCCTCTATCTTCTCTGCACTGAGGCAGTCTTCACAGCACTTAGGCTGTCACAGAGCTGACGCTAAGCCCCACCCCTTATGCACATGAGCAATGAGCAATGATGTCACCACGCTCATTGTGCCCCGATGAGAGGAGAGCTCTCACTAGGGGAGAAATTAGCGTGATGACATCATCGCTCTATATCACCGCCGGGGACAGTGAGTGGGAGGAGCTTTGGGCTGGCAGCTGGGCCCTCCGTAGTGCTGTGAAGACTGCCTCAGTGCAGAGAAGATACAGGTCAGAAGAAGGTGGGAGTGCATCGCTGGAGCTTACTATAAGGTACTTATTTAATATAGCTTTTTTTTTTACAACTTTAGTTCTCCTTTAATATTATCAGGAGTGGAAGGCTGTGAGTGGAACTGTGGTGAACTCTGTGCTGTAGGTGTGCAAGCTCTTCATATTGCAGCCTCCTGGCCACCTGGTATCTTGATTTGGCATGTTTTGCATGCAAAAAAAGTAATCTTAACAGCATTAAACTTGCTCTTGTATTTTGGCATACTTTCTGCTGGCTCTGACATAGTCTGAACCAGAGAGGAAAAAAGGCTACCAGTTAACCAACCTGAAACGGTAAGAAGAAAAAACAGAAAGAAAAACTTTTTTTTTACATATATATTTTTTATTGTGAAAATAGGATAAAAGATACAGGAGCCCAAAGAAATAGGGAACGGTCCTGCTCCTGTGTCCCCCACAGCCGACAGCTCCAAAATGACTGTCTCTGGTATGCGCACATAGTAGCCACGTGAAGAACAGGAAAAGAACCTATGAGACCAGAAATGAAGGGATAGCTATGGAGGGAGACAGACAGAGAGCGCTGATCAGTAAAATAAGTGCCAGAAAAGAGACGCTTGAAAAAAAAACAAAAAACAGGAGCCTTGGGAAGAGCAGGTAAAGTTGCACTAGGGGTGGGTCTCTCTAGCCTCCCTGCCAAGTACCTAAAAACTGTGTACAAGTGTACTTGAAACTGATGCTCATTTGAAGGCAAAGGGTGGTCACACAAAATATTGATCTGATTTAGATTTCTCTTCTGTTTGTTCGCGTTTTGTTAATTGATAAACTGTTAACCAGTCTAAAACTTTTGCACAGTATTAAATATATTAATATTTCTTTTTATTATAGTTTTTGTTACATTGCTGTTTTTTGTGAGAAGTCCTTTTATTTCTCTACTAAATGTAGACAAACTGGTAGAGGCTGAATAAAAATTAAGAAAATCATCTTGGCAACAAGAAAGAAGTTAAAAATGTAAGTAGCCAGCAAATCAAAACTTTAAACCAATGGGCGAAATTTCTTAAGCCCGAAAAGACTCGATTGGAGTCTTTTCGGGCTTAATTTAGTAAGATTCGATTTCCAGATTCTGGAAATCGGTGTTTTTTGATTTCCATAATCTGGAAATTGGGTATTTGCACCGAAAAGTAGCCATATCTTGTATGGCTATGGAAATTTTCGGTACAAATACCCGATTTCCAGATTATGGAAATCGAAAAACACTGATTTCCATAATCTGGAAAACTGGATTCCCACGGGAGGATAACCTCCAGTGAGAAAGTCGGAAAGACCGGTACCAGTCTTTCCGACTTTCATAAATTCCGCCCAAAGTATCCAAAACAGCCAAAATCAGCTCATAATATAAATTAAAAAGCAATGTAAACCCTCCTCATCCACCTACCCTGATTGCCTGGTGGAATAGGGGGAGTAGGTTCAGCTAAGTGAAGGTCAATTCTGAGCTGGGATCAGTCACTATCTCTCTTCAGTGTAGTGACCCCGTCCTTTACCCAGTGTTGGACTGTTCCACCAGTGCATAGACAAAACGCCTGGGTAGGCCCACATGAAATTTAAAGGTGCACCATTATGACATATTCCTGAGGGTAGTATAAATAAGGTAATCAGAATTTCTTATTTTTATTTTAGTATAACAGGTTGGGGGCATTTAAAAAGGATCCTCATTCAAATACTTAAAGGGTTAGGGTCCCATCTTAGATCCCACATCCCACATGGAAGGATAGGAACATGGACCTAATATTTTTAGATTCATTTTTGTCTGCCAACCCACCAGCACCAGGGGATTGTGGAAGGGAAGGAGGCCAGGACTCACCCCAGAGCACTGACCTCTGCTTTCCACAGAGTTAGAGGTGGAGGCTCAGTATAGAAGGGGAGGAGTGTGATTGCCCTCTTCTCACAGCAGATGTTCCCAACTTTTATAAACTTTATTTTCTTTACTGCTTTTGACTGTTCCAATATTTTATTATTTAACGAGGTTGAAGAGGTTTAGTTTGCGTTCTATAATTCATATTGGCCCCTATCTCTAATGGCTTAATATGATGATATTCATAAATTCATATTATAACTTGAATTCTTGGATTAATCTGAATCTGAATTGCTCATCTCTGATAATGGAGAACCTCATAGTCTGGAAATGATGTTTATCTATATACATACATTCCCTGAGAATAAATCAGTGAAAAAAGGCAACACCAAGCATTACAATACTCATTTCATATATAAAAAGCTTGCTTTTAATATCTACAATTTGAAAGCATAGGCAAGAATGCAGTTGAATAATCATTATTATTCAGTTGGTATAAATGTAGACATTTCCATTGCACAGTTCTATAGGAATATGAATAGCACATACTGGAGTTTGTTGCCTTTTGTGTGAAATGATGCATGGGTTAAAATCTCCGTGGTAACCTGTACTGGCTAGAGCTTTTAGGCTGAAACTGTATTCAAGTAATTATATTTCAGGTAGTGGAAAAACACGATATGTGGGGAGAGAAAGGTGTTGCTTTTGTTAGAAACCAGCAGGGTATATTTGAAAACTAAAGAATGAAAGTTAAGGAGGTACACAATATTTATTAGAACAGTTTTGTCCTTTTTAAACCCGCTATATGAAACCTTTTTTTCCGGATGTATATTGATTTTTATGAATTTTGAAATCTTTTTTTTTTTTTTTTAGGTACTCGTTGGGGCAGTAATTTAAACATCTTTTGATGTCAGAAAAGTAACATTTCACTTTTACCTTAACTACAAAGCCATTATTTATTTTACGGTCAGTGAAGGGGTTAAACAGAACAAAAAGAAAACTATTCCTATTTTGCCTCTGAGTTTAAATCATTAAGCACTAATTATTTCTTGCCTTATCTGCCAAAGCAGATAAGATTTCCATTAAGAATACGCAAATGGAACGAGGTCTTAAAATCGGAATGGGTAATTATTGAAGATACGAAATCACAGCACTCTCAGGGCAGAGGTATAGTTGGAAAACTAGTGAGCTATGTCCAGAATGCAAATACATCCCTGGACGCAAGCATAAATAAGGGCTTGCGGCATTTGTTTCTTCTTAATGTTAAGCTATGGAAACTGGAGGGTTTACTCTCTTCTGGATGCCTTCCTGTTTCTTTTATCAGGGTAGGACACAGAAAGGAATGTTTTAAGCATCCTTGACACCCTACTCTCTCTCCTTGTATTATTACTCCCAGTCAGTGATCTAGGGCCACATTCTCCAAGGTCCAAATGTGGCCTTCCGTATTCATTTTTACGAAGTGCATGATGCGAGCCGCTAACATTGTCACGGACGCGCTTCATACGCACTTGACGGACAGGCGAACAGTTTTGTCTGCCGCTCGCAGAAACTCTGTCCGCCTGTTTGTCCAGTGCACACATGCACTTCGTAAAAACGAATACGGAAGGCCACATTCGGACCTTGGAGAATGTGGCCCCTAGTGCTTATTGACAGAAAGTAGGGCAATCATTGGTGGCAGTGGTGGTATAGGGTGTATAGTGTCCCAGCATTCCTAGGGCCTTGATAAAAAATAATTAGCATAGCTGTGTATGGCCTTTGGGATATCCTAATTCTTTTAAAGAGCCCCGTAGAATATGATGATAGACTTGATTATGAGAGGAGCTAAAAAGCAATATTAATTCTAAAAAGGTGAGGAAAAAAGGAAACTACTATGACTTTATTTGTGTTTTATTCTGTACTAGGAGACTCTGTGGTTGCAGGTTTTATCTAATTGTTTCTAATATTTGCTTAATGACATTTATCTCCTCTTAACATTATTAATCCAGAAAAAAAACATTTGTGTTTTTTTATCCAGTGTTGGGCTTTAAAGTGCACCTGTCAGCTTGTCCCGATTTGAAGCTGTGGGAGCCACCATCTTGTACCCAACCTGCCAATCAACCACTCTGGCATGCCCCCCTAAGGCGTGTCAGATATGCTTGTGCGTATTGCGGGAGGAAGGCTGGTAGGAGGCGCTTACTTGTCAATCAAGTAATCCACACCTCCTCCTACAGCCTTT
>JAKJJM010008235.1:0-12937 GCA_021901965.1 Pipa carvalhoi
TCCAGCTTCAGATGGAAAAACTACTGGGGAGAAATGCTTTTTACTATGGTATAGTACTGCATATGTAAAGATGTAATCTGACTATAGTTCCCCTTTAATTTGCCACAAATCACATATGCAAAACAAAAAAATCCATGATGAATAATACTTTGTAGAAAATGTGTTCATACAGGCCTTTTAAGTTCCTGATGCCTAACTGAGCTGATTCAGAGATTAAAAAATGTGAATTGCATATTCATCAGTGCGAATTGTTATGTAATTATGTAAATTTGTGACCTTTCGACTTTCCCAACTGTGCTTATTCAGATAATTATTTTCTGTGATGTGTAGCAGTATTTATTGTGGCAGAAGTCATTTATTATCTCAAATAGTTTATTTTTTGTTGAAAGATATGATTTTTCTGTTAATTGCACACCAATGACATTTCATCCTTTTTTTTTGCGCAGATGTCCTGATGGAGCCATTGTTTTGGTTAATGGAACCCGTACAACAGATGTGGTATGTGGAATGACAGCTTCTCCAACAGTAGGCAGATCTGCCATAGAAAAAGCAGTCACACCTGTATCTTTACCAGTCACTCGCAAAACAAGTATGTTCATTACTGAATTAGTTACAATAAAGTTTACTATTCTAATGGTGAAGGCACTGAACTAGATACATACTGGATGGATGATGTAGCCTACTGCTCTAAAGAAAATGTACAGATATTATCACATAAAACAATGTTCCTTGTACTAGACAAAATCAGAAAATGCTGGGTGCCGTGGTTTATCTAAGCAACCACTGCCACTGTACAGCCTAAAGCAATGGGGACCAGTACAAGGTGTTTTGCTGCATGTGGACTAACACGTGTGCCAAAACACTTTGTATGTGGCCATAGTCTTGTTTTTTGTCTGTCTTTTGCTGACTTGGTTGCACAATGATTCTGGTGCTTAGCATTTATTTTGGTGTTAACAGACATACACCATTTTAGACTGAAGCAAGCACATCACAGATGTCAAACTAACTCACTGCTCTATAAACTACATAGGGCTTTATTGACTAAAGGATGAAGTCACCTGTTAAATTCATCTCGCTATAATTCAAATCGCATCGCCAAAATAGTCACAAATTCACTTCTTCTTATTGATGAAACTGTGGATAGATTTGTCAAACAAGCAGATTGTTACGGATGCAATCCAATGCGTAGTATGGCAAAGTCAGTTAAATAGAAGAAGGATGCGAAGTCATGCGGAGTGATGTGAATTCATCCATTGAAGTATAGTGACGTCATCCTCACAATGTTCCACTAACTGTATATAAGTGAATAATACATTTGTTTCTATGTCACCTTTTCCCTAGTTCATGTTTAGTAGTAGACTAATTTAGTCACAGTCGCCAATGTCACTTTTGAAGAGTCACCTTATGCCACACCCGGAGCCCTGCCATCAACCCCCCCAATTAGCCACTCTGATGTGGCAAAGTCAAATGGATGAATTCGGAGCACTACACCCTGTCGCGTTCACTCCTTTGACACACTCCGCAATTTAATCAATAGTAGAAGTACCTGTGCACGTCCATGCAAAGTGATATAAAGTTCTCTGTTTATTGCAACTATCGTATTCACTCGAATTAGATGCACATTCACCATCGCAGAGTTCACTCAATAGGCAAACATGGGGAAGTGCCGAATAAATGTGAATTCAGAGCTATACATGACAATTCGGCCTTTAGTCAGTAAGGCCCATAGTTTTTAATGAACCCATGTATTTATATAATGTCTTACAATATTCTACTCTCTTTTTTAGCTATGGAGAAGCCCATGGAGACAGCTAATACAACAACCCTGATGTATATTGTGATCATTTTTGGTGCTGTTTTCTCTGGAGTGACTTTGTACTTTGTGTTACTATATTTTAAAAAATGGATAAAGAAAATCAAAAGTGAATTCATGAAAAGTAAGGATCGTTCATGTTTTTTTTAATGCAGTTATTTAAAGGTTTCCATAAAAGCTAACACTCTTACTCAGCGCTAAAATGGAGGTGTTAAAGAGGTCAAATGGTTTTTGATCTTTTGAAATTGTTGCTCAAATTCAGAATTTCAATCAACTATTCTATAAAAATAGCTATAAAATTGCTATTTGGATTTGCATGGCTTTTATTCCTATGCAGAATTTGTAAAAAGTTATCTTTTAAGTTGAATTGAATTTTTAGGACTTGGTTTTGTTCTTCTGTTTTATAAACTGAACTTTCTTTGTTATTATGTATTATTAAAGTTCCATAGCAAACTAAGGACTTAGCAAGGGTTGGTTTATTTAACAGAAAAAAGATGGCTGAAACCAGCATAAAGGAAATAAGGAAATCACCTTCACGTACATTATTTTTAACAGAACTATGTAGGAATAACTGTCATTTCAAACAAAATAAGAGTTATTTTTCCTTGTCTGGTTTTATTGAAAATTAATCTCAAGGACAACAGATCTGGCACACTTAGGGGCTTGTTCATCAATAATAAAACAGAAAGCAATAAAATTCATGAATTGAACTTGAAAGATAACATTTTTACAAATGCTAGATGTGAATAACTGCCATGCCAATCCAAATGGGAATTTTGATTTTTTTTTTGCTACTGGTCCTTTAAAGTTTTACTTTATGTTGTTTAGTGGTTGTTTTCTACTTCTGCTGGTTTCAGCCATGTTTTATCTGCCAAGTAAACCAACCCACTGCTGAGTTTCATTGTTTTCTACGAATATTTAGATCATTTGTATTTATGAAGTGACCTTTATAAATTCCCCCCCAAAGTATGGGAATAACATCCATGCCAATCTAAAACAGTAATTTTCCTTTTCTGGTGTTACTGGTCCTTTAAACATGACTGCGCCCTTTTCACTGTATTAATAACTGTAATCATTTATATAAATATACTTATTGTTTATTAATAAAACATACATTTATAATTTTATATAATAAATCATTTCTCTCTCTTATAGTTCCAGAGAATACTCCAGAGGAAGAGGAATATTCTAGCTATCGTTTCCCAGAGATGGAACAAGGTGGAGAAGAAAATTCTACACAGCAGCTCTGACACATTGCTGTCTACTCTTTATCCAATATATCCGTGATTAAGAAGACGGGTCCTTTCTTAATAGTATAACGCAGAATAAGAAGCTGGTTTCACAGGTGGGCAACAAACAGTGATGGATCTATTCAATAACACTTTGAAAAGGACCCTGACACTATCTGGCCAAAGTATATGGTTCATCCCCATCTCATTTTACCAGATGATTTCAGTGGATACTGTACTTTACACCATTCCAGCTGGATCTGGTCTATGTCTAAATGGAACATTTTTACTGTAATGAAACAATGTTAATTTATGGAAGTCTTCATATACATCTTTTTCTGTATTTTGTCTGCATCCTTCAGTAATACCTGTATATGATTTAAATATACACGGTTTAATTTAAAGTTTAAAGGGCATATTAACCATGTATTGTACTGAATTAGTGAAGTCGCACTAACTAATACTAAATAGTTTTTACCACTTTCCAGTCAGGAGGAAATAGATGGAATTTTGCACTTATTATATCCTGTATAGTAACATTTTTCAATGTACAGCATATGTATGAGTAGGTAGATTTCAATTTTATATTACAGTATTTTAAATTTACTTGAAAATTATATATTATTAGTAGTAGTGTTTATTAGAATAAACATATAAAGAACAAGCAGGTAAGAGAAGTAAACTGTTTAGATTACTTTTCTAAAACAATTTACACTTTGATTATAAACTTTCACCTATCCTTGTACACCAAGGACCAAACAGTGCAAAGGACTGGTCAAGAGACTCCACCCTCTTTTTTCTGGTTATAATTTGGATTGGATTGTATATTTATATAGCGCTGATATATTACGCATCGCTTTACAGAGATTTATTATTCACTTCAGACCCTGCACCGTGGAGCTTACAAATCTAGTTTCTCTATTCAGTCACACACACAGATGTATGATTTGGATTGTGGGAGGAAAGCCACGCAGGTGCGGGGAGAACATACAAACTCCATGCAGATAAAGTCCAGGGTGGAATTGAACCCAGGACCTCAGCGCTGCAATGCGTGTTAACCACTGAGCCGCTGCACTGCCCATATAAAGACCAGTTTGGGCAAATAAGTGTGATGGAAGTACATGTTTTCACTTAACCTGGTACACCAAGGCTACCCACCAAGCAGATATTAATTATCTTCCATGCTATTCCATAAAGGCAGGGCCCAACTACATTTGTGTTAATGCAAGTAGATCTGTTACCCTGATGAATTCACTACTGCTAGTGAAACAAACTTGTTACTATGATGTGTAGGTATGAGCAATCTTTTCTGTTATTAACATAGTGCTGAAAGGCAGCATATTACTGTATTATATGGGGTCATTGCTCACGTCTTTTTATAGATTTTCCTAATGTTTCTTGGAATATTGACCGTATTTATGAAATAAAGCCGGGAGGTTACATTACAACTATAACATTTATGATATTAGAGGATGGATAAAGAGAAGCTGAACAGCTTTCCTGCTTCATATAATGCAAATTTGTATTTGAACTGAAATCTCATTTGTTGCATCTTTTTATTTCATGTGCAGTGGCATAATATCTTCAGTAAGGCCCCAGTAAAAAAAACAAAAAAACACAGCACTGTGGCATCCCCACCCACTCGAAGTGGGATTCTGGGAAACCAGGTCCATAAAATGCTATGAGTGTTTCGAGGGCAGCAGTATGACAAGAGCAGCCAGACAGTCACCACAAAAACCTTAATTGTTACTACTTTGCCAAGGAGTAAGAAGAACATGGTCTTCAGTGTGCGTCCTTTAAATAAAATTCAGTGTTGGGACAACAGAGGGGTCTGAAAATACAATGAAGCACCAATATATTTCACGGATCACCATTAAACAGAGAATTAAAGACTTTGAGACATGGAATGAAGCTGGATTTTATCCAAAAACCAAAAAAAAGGACATTTTAGTATTATACCCATCTGTAATACCTGGGACTACGAACTACTTTGTAAAATAACTGCTTATAATGTTATATATAAACTCTGCTGTTACACTGGTATCAATTGATTACTGTATTCATTCCACAGGTTTTTATTTAAGCTTCTACAATTAAAAATATATGTGCATTGGAATATAATCACTTCACATGTATATAATGTAGAGAAATATTTTTATAACCAAAGGTGTTTGTTCAGGGTATGTGAGTGATTATTGATATGTTTTTATAATAAAAGGACAGGGATGATTAACTATAAATGTGTCAGAAATTATTGATTCCAGTACCAAATGTTCCTGTAGTGATAGTTTTTAAATTATATATATATATATATATATATATCCTGCATATAAATATTCTGCAATCTCTGGTGGTCATCAGTTTTCATTGCACTTGCAGCAGGCCCAGTCTTTACACATGTAGCAAACTAACTTAATTTGATGGATATTCAGTACTTAACCTCCCTCCACCATTGGGTTTCACTGGCTGACATTACATAGTTACATCAATAGTGCCCCCATGTTCTACATAGAATAGGTTGTTCACAAAAACAGCAGCAAACTTCCACTGGTATTATAACCCTATGGCAAGCAGGCACATGTACTGTGTGTTTCACTTTTAGCTGGATTGCAGTAGTCATTTCTCATTAATATTTTCAGTCAGAGACACAAGGAAATGGTCACCCCTCCCCTCCCTCACACCCTGTGAAAAATGAAGTACATAATAATGCTAAGTCCTGTAATGATATGGACATTTTTACTGTCTGCTTAATGTAATAGTTGCCACAATGCTGAACCAACACATATGTGGCAAATAAAAAGGGACCATGATCCTTAGTACACTATAAAGCGTAATGCCAACTTATTATACACACAAGCCACTTAAGCATTATCCAGGAAATGAAATATGAATGCTAGTACTGAAGGTTTGTCTATATTCTGTAAACGACATTTCCCAACAATCCATAACCAATGTAGTTGGCTATAACTATTCCAAACCAAGCCAGTAACCTAAGCAGTGCTATATACATGAACAGGCACTTCTATGGGGGGCAGCCATGCTTCCTGCCTTGTCCATGCTAGAGTACATAACAGAGTACACAAATCTTTGAACATACATTCATATTGCTTAAAGGCATTGACCAAGAAAATAAAATGAACATCAACAAGGCGTAGAAATAATACTGTTTGTATTTTATATAAAAATGTTGTTTAAAGTAAAACTTCTAAAGGCATTTGGGAATCTATACACAAAAGCACCAGAAAGTATTGGAATAATGTCAAACAAAAACTGATCAGTGCAAAATGATTAAAAAAATATTGTACTCATATTAGACACTGCATTTTCTAGCAATTCGGTAATTGCTAAACACATAATGGCATACGGCAGATTTCTCTGACCAACCAATGGCCCTCCAGTAAAAGAAACTACAACTCCCAGCATCCCCTGGGAGTCAGAGGCTGTTAGTTACAGCTAGAGGTTACAAGGACATTGGTGGTTTAGTACAATGTAGAACAGGATATGAAAATCAGAGAACATGAACCTTTATGTAACATATGGCAATAATATTACAAAAAAAAAAGTCTTTTGTAAATACTCCTTTCCAAAGACTGATGCAAATTTATCATTCGTATTTTTCACTGTGAACAGAAAACTAATTAACGTGGTGGTTTCAATATGCAAGCCACAAGGAATCATTATTGTATTCCATTCTCATAGCACGGTTTATAGTAAATAAACCACTGCTTATAATAATATTTAGAATAATATTAATAGCAATCCTCTTGGGGATCAAACAATACGTAGTGAATATGTGCTTCTGTTGTTGTCGTGTTTAATTACCCAACACATGGGTCATGGTTTGAATATGTATTAAAAAAGCCATTCTCTAAAGTCAAAAAATGCCTAAGGCACATGAATGCAGAAACCAGATTATCTTCTTCTTCATCCCTGAATGAGTTAATACCACTTGTGTTGACACAGATTGAAGAGATCCACAATGCTGACTTGACAGGAAACACAGAATTTGGCAACAGGGTGATGGCTTGACTAAGCACGGGTCATTGTTGTTTGCAGCCTTCTTTCTTGTCTTTGGCTTTACTGCGTCCCAATTTCTCTGACTGGCGTTTTGTCGGCGGTATGAACACTGGCTCTGAGCTGTCATCCATGAAGTCATAAAGGCCATCAACTGGGACAGGCTGGGTCTGGGGTAATACTGGAAAGTCTGCATGGATAAAAACATGAATATATATTTTGATTTCAAACACAATTACACATGAGGATTCAACAGTGAATATAATAAAAATCATTTGGTAACTGGCGTACCGGAGAAACCCGATCATTCTAATATTCACAGAGCACAAATAATGCGGAGCAGACATTCAGGGGAATTCATCAACAGGGGCAATCTTTCTAGAGGTCTAGTAACCCACAGCAACCAATAAGCTGTTAGCATTCACTAACAGAAACTAGAATTCTGAAAGACAAATTCTGATTGGTTGCTATGGGTTACTAGACCTCTGTAAAGATTGAACCTGTTGATGAATAAACCCACTGCCACTTGAAACTTTACAATAGGAATTTATTTGTAGCACTCTAATCCAATTAGGTCCAGTGGTCCAATTTTACTTTTGGAATTAGCTGGGATAATAAACACATAATTAAAGACCTAGATAAAAAAAAAAGAGCAGGAACAACAACAAAAATAGAAAATGTCCTGTGCTCACATATCCCCATAATATGCTTAAGAATCAGTAACACTAGTTAGAGAAAACTTCTGTTTGCATTGGCATGTCAGTAATTCCTATGCAGTAAAAATGTAATGTTTGAAGTTGAATTCCTGATTTTTACTGGCTTGTGCTGTTTCTCTCTCAGAATATGTATTACTTAATTTTCCAAAGGAAACAACAGGACTTGGTAGAGGTTTATTCACTTCGCGTACTAAAGAAGGCCGCAACTGTAGCTTGTTTAGAAAAACTATAAGTCCCATGATGCCATGTCACCCACAAGAGGGTATTAGCGGCAGTAAGAACCACCAGATACTTTGTTCTTTTCTTTCACTTACAGTTATGTGCTGCAACAGTGTTACCATGTTTCAGAAACTGTGTAGGTTAATACCATATCCCATGATGCAATTTAAGTTATTTAGTCACAACATAGAATCAGTTGCAGCTAGAACGTTATCACCTCTTTTTGTCATTGTGTCACAGAAAACCCTTTGCAGCCCTGTAATGTTTCAAAACTGGAAAGTGGGGTGATGGTCACATTAAGGTCTAAAGCAATAGTTCTCATGTTAGGACCAACCATATTAAGGTTTATATTTATAAGAAGTTCATTGTACTTTTTGTATGTACTGTGTATTATATAAATATAGTAATAACAGTAATAAAATACCTTGTGAACATACTGCAAATACATCATTATTCAATTCCTTTTTTGACTTAAATGTTGGGTCAAGTTCTTCGGCAATATTTCTGGGCGATCTAAGTCTAAAAGATAGAATATAGATATGTGCCATTAGATGACTTGCTACGGGACAGCAAAGTAACAAAATAACAATGACAAAGAATTTAAATTCGAGAGTGATGTATTACATTTACAAAGTAATTGCCATTCATTTAATTTAGTTATCGTGACACTTATTCCCCATTAATTGTATTTTTCATAATAATGATTATTAAAATGTTTACACTGATGTATGTATGAATGTATGTATGTATGTATGTATGTATGTATGTATGTATAATTTTAGTTCTAAAACATAATACAGACATGGGAAAGTACTCATTATAGTACAAGTAAGGTAAATGACAAGTATAGAATCATGGAGATACATCACTCTAAGGGCGAAATTTATTAAAATCGAAAATGGCATTATCGATTTAGGAATTTAGAGTTTTTCATTTGAAATTTCGAGTTTTTAACTCGAAATTTCAAATAAACTCGAAATTCCGAATGCCTCCTTTCTTCTATTAAATGTAACGAGCAGCGCTTCCATGCGAGCGCCACTCGTTACATTAAGCTGCTAAATACAGCAGCCGCTGGGGAGACTCATCTCTCCCGAGCACTTCCTGGTCGGCAATAGCCAATCAGGAGCCTCTGACGTCACGGATGACGTCCGCGGCGGCCAAATCAATTGGCTAAGCGCTGCCATGTGATTTGGCTGCCGCTGATGTCATCCGTGACGTCAGCGGCTCCTGATTGGCTATTTCCGACCAGGAATTTCGAGTTTATTTGAAATTTCGAGTTGAAAACTCAAAATTTCGAATGCAAAACTTGAAATTCCTAAATCGAAAATGCCATTTTCGAATATTTTCGAAAATGCCATTTTCGAATATTTTCGAAAATGCCATTTTCGATTTTAATAAATTTCACCCTAAGTGCCAGGCAGTCATGAAACAAGAGAACGAAGGTCCCTGGCCCATAGAGCTTACAATCTAAATGGGAGGGAGACTTACATACACAGATAGGAGGGTAACAAGTGCTGTAACATAAAGTGCAGAGTTATTAGCCTATAAATACCAATCATAGCATAAATAGCTATGCACGCATAAAGTGAATGAAAGACATGATATCCAGTGCTAACGCTGGAGGAAGGATTTCAGTTTAGTACAGAGAGTACCCTGATGTGGTCAATGTTATATTTGGCATTCTGAGGTATCTTGCATATTCTTGTATAAATAAATGTTACAGAACACTAAAAACTTTATAGACACTAGCTGGTAAAAGTGGTGCTACACAGACATCTAGCCAGAGCTCCCCACATGAGGTAATCTGTAATAGTTTACATATATATCAGCAAGTAGAACTCCAGTAAAAAGTCAAGGGTTAAAATGCAGAGAAATGACACAGATATGTTATCATGTTGCACTAACAAAACCCTATTTTGACAATGAGTCCCTTTACTAAATGACTCCCAAGTTGGAAACTATTCTAAATGTTTAATTAAGAAAAGATGAACAACATGGTTCGGAATCATTGAAAGCCCCGCATGTTTCTCTGAATGGCTGTCTTCGTCACATGGATGAAATGTATAAACTAGTGTCTAAAGGTAGGTGTACAAGTTTCCATCTTTCTTTAATAATGTGTAAAGATGTATTCATTACAAAAGCTGGTATGCAAGTCAAATAGAAATACATTCAAGCTGAGCAACATTATTATGAAAGCTTTCCATCTGCGCTCAATATATATTTCTAGCAAAGTAAAGACCACAATGTGTAGGTCTAGCAGCTCAGTTATTTTTAGACAAGTATGCTGAATGTTAACCACTTGTTACAGAATCACTATGCGTGCAGATGTGTGTTGATCAGAACCTGGCAATACATAATATGGCAGATAGTATTTATAAAATACTATTTAATAGTTAAAATAAAATGGAAGTATGGCCATCTAGTAATTTTTTGGCAATCAAGCTGATGAAGAATTACATTTCCTGAATCCCCAAGATGAATACTACAGGGGGATAATTAATCACAGTATATCGACCTATATGGATTGCTGCTAATTGCCACATTACTGTCGTTATTTTCTGTTCGCTGCTTTTTCGATTTTGACCAATTTATATAGTGGCAAATAAAATTTAACGATATAGAGAAAGATAGATATTGATAAATATTGAAGCATTAAATCCACCACACTTTACATCGTTTTCAATGGAGTTTCGATCAATATTGATAACACCAATCATTTTTGATGGGGAAGCGGATCTAACTATGCAGAACCATCTCCATAGGGAAGAATGGGTTTTCACCACCCTCAGCCTAACGAAAACTTTTTGGCAATAAAAAAGGGCTTAAGGGGCTTTACAAATATCGATATGAACAATACAGATATTTTTACCCTATTTAGCGCTAATTCTATATCAATCTAAAAGTCACATTTTTATTCCACTTTAATAAACAGCCCACAAGAGTCATCAACGGGAGAGTGAATCCTGAAAGACTCATGCTGGATTTCAAAAAAAGAAAGAATGGATGAAAGTTTTACAGTTAGATTTATGCACTTAGATCCATTCTGTCCGTTCAAAAAATATACAAGAAAAGTATTAGTGTGAAACGGGCCATAAGCAAAATAGTATAGTAAAATGCCTAAAATCAAAAGATGCCCTTGAATAAACATTTTAAGGACAGTTATTTGTTAGTGTGTAACCAGAGTGGGCACATTCTTTCCCCAATTTCTTGTCCACCAATGAGATCAGATACAGAGAAGCAATCGGTACAAACAGATTACAGGACCTGCTAAAAAAGACAAACTGCATGATTAGACCTATTTAAAAGTAGTAAAAGTCCATGGAATATGTACAGTACTCTGTAAATAGTATTATTTGACAGAAAATATTCAGCTTTTACAATGACTTAGTTACTTTATCTGTTTACACGGTTTTCCTGATAATATTCTGAACTGTGTCTACTTCCCTACTTCCTTGCTTACTGGCAACCACATGTTAGATAATGGCCAATGAACCTTCAGCTCCCATATTTTCCACACTTTTTACACACAATTATATAAAAGGCAAAATGTATTCCATTTATTTTCCTAAAACAAAAATAAAAGTTTGATGGTCTACAACAGCAGTCGGCAAAATTTGTTGTGGAGGGAGCCATTTCGCTCCCTCTTCCCTGGCCGTTGATTCCTAAAGAGCTGCAAAGGGGGAGGAGCGAATGCTCTCGATCCCATGACCTGCCAACGTCCAATCAGAAGCGTCGGAGGTCATGGGTGGGGCTACGGGGCAGGGCTATGGAGTGCGCTGTGAGCCGCAGATTGCCGACCCCTGGTCTAGTATATTGTATGAACAGATAAACCATGCTATTTCATGATAAATGTGCACTTCTGCATAATACAGGAGCACCCATATTGCTGGCTCAGCTGAAATATATCTGAAAGAAACCATATTTAACAGAAAAATCTGAATCATCTCTATATCCTACTTTCTAGACGGTATGAAATAAAAATTTCATATAATTTAAATTAGTAGCGCCTTTTTTCAGTCATTAATATTTAACATCCAATTAAAACCAAAGGCACTGGGTGGGTATATGTAAAACAAAGATGTCTGCAATCAGAAACAGAGGCAACTGTAAGTACCAACATTGCAGTTTAAACAAAAAGGGTTACAAAACCAGGCAAACAACCATTTGTTTTCACTACATTGGCAACATTTACTTTACCAAATTTGCACTCCAAATTATGATTTTCACTTCAAAAAATATTTCTAATAATAGTAAAAATTGTTTACCTCTACAAAATGTGTTAGTTAGTTTTTTGGAATGTCTGATTCATTCCTTGTGTGTAGTCACAAACTACAGCATTCCACTGGACTGCTGCTTGACCAGATTGTTCTGGGTGATGGCTGCATTACCAAATATGAGAAGTCTGACCTAATTTAGTCAACTGCACATTGGCAAGTTTACCCACAAATCATCAGTTTGAATTATTCAATCTAACAATATTTACAATAAGGTAAATATATCCGCTATCCGATAATAAATAAATTGGAGTATTATTTATGAAAACAATGCATTACCTGTTCTGATCCACACATCCTTCTGCACTTGAAATGTCCATTCTTTCTGGTGTGCGACATTCAGCTGGAGATGACAGACCCTCAGAGTCCAGCCGCCCCTGGCTACATGAAGGCACTTCATTCTGATTTAATTCCACAGAAAAAATATAGATTCTCCAATGACTCAAACAGAATAGCAGAAATGTTAGCTTTTAAATGTAAGTGAAGATGAATTCAGGGAAAAACTAAAGGGGTTATTCCGGTATCTCAGAATTTTCCATCCTGAATTCACTTATAGCGAACTCCCATCATAAAGTCGCGACCGCGACAATTCTCCCATTATAAAATCGCGACCGCGACAATTTTTTAGTCGCAGACGCGACTTTATAATGGGAGTTCGCTATAAGTGAATTC
>JAKJJM010008281.1:0-10193 GCA_021901965.1 Pipa carvalhoi
CGATCTAGTAAGTATCTAGATCTGTATGCACTAGTAGCGATCTAGTAAGTATCTAGATCTGTAAGCACTAGTAGCGATCTAGTAAGTATCTAGATCTGTAAGCAGTGGCACTAGTAGCGATCTAGTAAGTATCTAGATCTGTAAGCACTAGTAGCGATCCAGTATCTGGATCTGTAAGCACTAGTAGCGATCTAGTAAGTATCTGGATCTGAAAGCACTCATAGCGATCTAGTAAGTATCTAGATCTGAAAGCGCTAGTAGCGATCTAGTAAGTATCTAGATCTGTAAGTACTCGTAGTGATCTAGTAAGTATCTAGATCAGTAATCACTAGTAGCGATCTAGTAAGTATCTAGATCTGTAAGCACTAGTAGCGATCTAGTAAGTATGTAGATCTGTAAGCACTAGTAGCGATCTAGTAAGTATCTAGATCTGTAAGCACTAGTAGCGATCTAGTAAGTATGTAGATCTGTAAGCACTAGTAGTGATCTAGTAAGTATCTAGATCTGTAAGCACTAGTAGCGATCTTTTAGTTGATATAAGAGACTAATTTTGTTTTATGCATTTCACCTCATTGTCCCATTATTTAAACTAGTCAACTAACAGTTAGTATCTCACAATATATCATATATCTAGTATATCAAAAGTGATATCCCCTGCTACAATCTACTTTATGCTTAGCTAAAGACTCTACACTATTTAGTAGTACTGTTACTTATTTATGTGGATTTTTTACTCTTGCTCCCTGTTTGTATTTTGCATGTAAATAATAAAAATAACTTTTCTTAAAAATAAATTGCCGTTGCATTATTGATTGGCATAGGAATGAATCCTTTGCTTTCTGTCTGTTACTTGCTCAGCACTTCAGTTTTTTGTTCAAGGTCAATCACCCTTTATTTTCAACTAAGAGCAGGTACTATAGATCTTCAGCCAAAGGGGGTCATTCCAGTAGCTCCGAATTTTTTGTCCCGAATTCACTTATAGTGAACTCCCATTATAAAATCGCGACTACGACTAAAAAATTGTCGCAGTCGAGACTTTATAATGGGAGTTCGCTATAAGTGAATTCGGGACGGAAAATTCGGAGCTACTGGAATGACCCCCAAAGTCTACTTGCCCAGCACTTCCTGTGTAAACCACACATATCATATGTATAGTAGTTCAAGGTTAGGGCCCATTTGTGCCTTATATATTTAGTAAGTCTGTATATGTCTAACGTTAGTGGTAATTACAATTCCCAGTACCCCACAGACACACAGGATCTCATTGTCAAAAGGGTGAATTCACCTGTAAAATGTGAGTCACATTGCCAAAATAGTTGCTCATTCACTTTTTCAGTATTGACTAAACGATGATTAGTCTTGTCAAATAAGCAGACAGCAGCGATCACTGTTGGATGTGTAATGTAGTGTAGTCAGTCAGATAGAAGTAGAATGTGGAGCCCGGCCATCAGCCCCCTAATTCACAAGTCTAAAATGGCGAAGTCAAATAGATGAATTCAGAGCAGTACACCTAGCTGCATTTGCAACTATTGTAGATGCCCGAATTGGTCGCATATTCATCACTTCACAGAGTTTGCTCAATAAGCGAACATGGGGAAGTGGCGAATAGATGTGAATTCAGAGCTTTATGTGACTATTCACACTTTTGACAATGAGGCCCTTGGCCAGGCTAAAACAAAGTAATCATTAACACTATGGATGATGTAAACTATACAGAAAGAGTGAAGAAGTTGAGTTGGAAATGCTTTAGAAGAGAAATGACGTTGCACAGATATTTATAAGGTCAGTAAAATAATGTGTCTAATGAGCTATTTTTCACTAAGATGGTACTGATTATACATCCACTGAAACTGGTAAAAAATGAGATTTCAACACCAATAAAAGATTATGGAATAATAATGCTTTATTTCAACCAAAATTACACCAAAGAGTTTTCCCATATAGGCAACAGAATGGGATGACTGTTCAGTCCTAGTAGGCGGGTGGCTTGAATCCCTGAAGCGTGTCTAAATACATTCTAACGGGCTTTGTCCCGGCTTCCTCAGGCGATAAAAGTCAGTTAATGGAAGTATTGATTATACTTACTGTAATCTCCTACACCCATTACTTTCTATATCTGCTCTGTATTTTCCAAGTTACTCTGCAGAGAGTCTTCTTCTATTTGCTTTCAAGCCTCTGTGCCCTGTCAATGAAGATTCTCCTCACAACATGCTTATAAGGTAACTGACAACTGATAAAATTAATTAAACATACAAAGGAAATGATATGGAAACTTGTATACTGTGGTGGAAATCAGTATAAGTTAGCAGAGCAGAAAGGCAGAATGGTTTAATGAAGAATACATAATTACACAGCTGATCATCACCACCCTATCAGGATACTGCCTCATCTCAATGTGGTCTGTGACATGTCTTGCCACTACTGCTGCAAAAAGATTGTACCTAATAACAGTGTAATTATGTAAAACCTTAATTTGCTGTAAGAGCAGGTCATAGTGAGTGATTTATCTAACAGATGGAACCATCTATTGTAGACACAAAACTATTCTCCTTTACTTGCTTGGAAACCTAGTTGGGGTAACTATGCAGGGGTTATTTATTAACATAGAAACATTTTCTGACTAGTTAATATTGGAGAAACAGCCTATATATCAACAAAAGGTGTTCATCTGCATTAGGCTGGTGTAATCCCATTATTTCCTATGGAGCTGGTCTTGTCACATAGCCACTTAGATAAAGTTTCAAAAAGAATGTTGAAATCGATCTGTAATGGAATGTGAACCTAATAGAAAATCCTGCAAAGTGCGCTCCTGTCAAATGATCAATAACAATTGAATCAAAAGTACAGGGAAATGAAAAACAAGGTGCAACTAATGGATATGGTCAAAATGGTCTTAGTAAATAACCCCCCAAGTCACTTTTTGCTGCAATTTTTACATCAAACGTAAAGTTGTTTTTAAAACTAAATAAATCAGCGGAAACCTTTATGTCTTCTTTCAACAACATGTAGGGCCAGATTCTCGAAGGTCCGAATGTGGCCAGTCACATTTGTTTTTATGAAGTGCATGATGCGCGCCGCTGACATTGTTACCTACGCGCTTCATGCACTTGACAGACAGGCGAACAGAGCTTCTGTGAGCAGCAAACAAAGCTCTGTTCGCCTGTTTGTCAAGTGCGTGAAGCGCGTCCGCGACAATGTCAGCAGCGCGCATCATGCACTTCGTAAAAACGAATGCGACTGGCCACATTCGGACCTTCGAGAATCTGGCCCGTAGACTGATACCATGTTAAAGATGCACTAGAACCCTGTTACAATCAAGTTTTAGAATATATGTATATGAACACCTATGTTAACTTTGTTAAAACAGAATTATAATGTTAAATATTATATATTAAAAATGTACACATTTCTACTGTAATCGCTATTAGAAATATTCTATTTTAGCCCAGACCCTTTGACCCTGCAGGGTTATTTGCTTGCATCTGCCTGGATTTTGCTACATGTCTTTTCAATCAGCTATAGGTGCACTGAACATTGTACTGAACACAGTTGAAATAGAAGTGTTACAGTAAAGCATTAGTAAAAATGTTTTCTAAATTGTATGGATAATTAATTTCAATTACATGAATAACCCAGCATAAATATATATTTTATGCATATTAATTTAGAGGGAATAGTGCTTCTTTAAGTTGTTTCTACCAGGACAAACAAGAGGTCCTTCCACATTACTACCATTCCCAGAAAAAATAGGGGGTAAAACAAGTCTTGTAGGATGGTATCATTTTCATCCATAATGTCATATATAAGATACCGAGACCAAAATTATACCCTATATTGGAAAATATTTGTCTGAAAAGTCTATATAGACTGCTTATATGTTACAATTTGAATTCAAATATAGGGTTGAAATAATTATTACAGAACCTCATTGACTAAAGCTCAAATAGTCGCGTAGAGTTGTGAATTTGCATCTATTCTCTACTTCCCCATGTTTGCTTATTGAGCAAACGCTGCAAAATGGCCAATACTAAACCAATTTGGGCGACTACACAAGTTGCAAACTTACAGAGCTCTTCGCATCATTTTGTGTGCTCCTGCACAGGTACTTCTACTATATTGACTAAGCAGCGGAGTGGTGCAAAGGTGCAAATGTGACTAGGTGAACTGCTTCATATTCACCTGTTTGACTTCACCACTTCAAACTGGTGTATTGGGGCTTATGGCAGGGCTCCAGTGTTGCATAAGATGACATTCATTCAAAAGTGACAATGCCAACTGTGACTAAATAACAACATGACCTAGGGACAAGGTGACATAGAAATAGAATATTCAAACAATACAGTTAGTGGGATATGATGAGACTGATATCACTGCCCTTCACTTGTCGAATTTGCCTTATTCTGCATGAATTTTCATCCTACTTCTATCTGACTAACTACACCACACTATGCATTTGACAGTGATCACTGCTGTCTGCCTGTTCGAAAAGTGTATTCTCCACTTAGTCAACAGTTAGTAGTGAATTTGTGACTATTTTGGTGATACGACTCGAACTGTAGTGAAGTGAATTCGACAGGCGAGTTCGCACTTTAGTCAATCAGTCTCACATTGACTAGTGACCACATGGGTCTGTTTTGCAACTACTTAACCTGTTCCCAGTGTCAACATGGAAAGACACTGAAAGTTCAGACAAATAACAGACTGTTTAGATGGAAGATTGGAATCCAAGTGATACTTTCCCAAAACATTCTATGGCATCAGCAATCTTCTCAGAATAGCTCACTCTGCTGCTACCAAGCAGCCTAGCTTTTTATCTCCAAGTATGCACGCAACACAGTTTGTTTCATTTTATATCCCAATACATTGAAGCCCAAGGCAACAAAACAGTTACTATAAATTTACAATATGTAAAAACATTGCTTTGCCTTGCTAAAGGTAATGCCATTAAAGACAGTCTCCTAGCATTTTCCCTCTAGATATGCTATTAGTAGAAGTCACTAAGATAAACTAGGCATATTTACCTTGGAACCCTCCCCATTCTAATAATTGGCAACACCCATAGGTGTGACATACATGTGTTATTATAGTATTTCAATATTTTGCAAGATTTAAACAACCTTGTGCCGAAGTAATATACAATCCCTTTGATTATGTTGGGTAGTATTCCAGGACAGCTGCCCACATTTTACTGTGAAGCCAAACTTTGGAAGGTCAGCCTACTTTTGTGACATTACCCTGCTAGTTATTACTTGAGACAAAGACCTTTATGATATTTTAGTAGAAAACCAGTGGCAATTTCAGACAATACTTATAGGTGTGCTTGACTATTCTACTACATGGGGAACAGCCAAGAACACGTGTAAGTATTGTCTGAAATTGCCACTAGTATTCTACTGTGATTAACAAACTTTAGAGGTGTAATGGTCGATAAGAGCTAAGATGATTGCTCTGTTCTTCAGACTCCAGCAGACATGCTACTTTTGTTCAATAAAAGAAAGCTGTATCTAATAAATAAAAATAGACTTGCAATATTTATTGACATCATGCACACGGTCTCCAAGTTACAATTCTTTAAACTTTTTATGAGATAATAACAAGTAAATGGATGCACAATGTTCATGCTTATCTAATGTGTAGAAAATCTCGCCCTGAATGAAATCCCATTTGTACAGTATAAAATTGTATAAGGTATTCCTTCCTAATTGCCTATTATCTTTAAAGCCACTCCAGGCAGAAACAATTACATTTTTGCAATAAAAGACTGTCATCGATTTTACAAATGACATCACTAAGGCAGCGCAAGCCAATCCAACTACATCTTGTTTGGTGACATTTGTGAGATTCTTTGTTAATTGGGGTATGCCATAAAGGACTAGTTCACCTGATTATAATTGTCATTCCTTCATTTTCTATATATCACCCTATCAATCACCTAAAAGTACACAGCAAGGTCTTTGAAGCAGAAATGTCTTTCCTCCTTCTATTATTCTTCATAGAGCCAGAGATAATTATTCAGTTCTGCGCTCTAAAAAACTTGGCTAGATATAAACGGGCATAACTTCGAGTCCATGTAAAAGCAGAAATTCTGATTTCTTTAGTGAGTAGTACTAAATATACTTGTCAGAACTCATTTTGATGAATGTGCCCTGTGAAAAGTTGAATGGTCCATTTTTCTAAGTGGAACCATTTTAATGATTCATGTGAATAGTATATCATAAGATCTAAATTTATGTTGTGTTTTGACTTTAGAGTCATGCTGGTTTGCGATGTAAAGTACAGTCTATCAAGAGCAGTTTATGGTATAATCCCTTTATACTACTGTGTGACACAAAACTGTTTCTCTGCTGCTATTTCTTCTAGCTATACAGATACTTGGGACATTGAATAATAAATCCAATCTATGCTACAACCCCCAGATAAATAAAAACAGAATGTCCTTACTTAACACACATACATTTTTGCAAACCCAATGACCTGAAAAGCAGGTCAATCTTGGTCTGAATCATTGCTTTAACTTGAGATGAGTCTGAATAGTCTATAGTGAGTTAATTAACATCTACCTTCACACAAAATGGGACAGAGATTAGGGCACAAGATGTTCATTTCAGTATCAGCATTCATTGGGGGTAATTTATTAAAGTAAAAAAAAAGGTTGTTTTCGACCTTCTCTATTGCATTAAATTGAAAACCTCGATCAAAAAAATTTGATTGATTTTTTTCAATATCGATATATCGAAAAATTCCTTTTCCCCATCGAAAACTGCCTCTATATCACATTCAACAAGCGTAATTGAAAGTTATTGCTGAAAAATATAATATTCGATATTGCAAGATCAAAAACATTTCCATCGAATTTATCGATTTTGCGATATCAAAATTTATTGATGAATAAATTATTATTCGATATTGAAATATCCAAATTTTCTTCTGTCAAAAATGATCAATATTGTGATATTGAATAAAACGGCATTTTCGACTTTAATAAATTTTGCCCAATGGATGAAATCCATAGGATTCACTCATTTCAAATGGAAGAAGTAGAGATGGAAAATAGAGATAACCAAGGAAAGTTTGCCCTATTCCAAAGTGTGCATTATTTAAAGGTAATTTATTATACAGAATAAAATTAAGAACCAGAAGTGTTTTTTCTCAGACCAAAATCAGTTTATAGTATCTGCAGATGAAAAGTTTTTATTATTCCTGAGCAGTATATGGTGCTTATCTTCATCCTAAGGTTCTCAGTTGTGTCGTAAGAAAATCTCTTATGTGTCATATAATATGTCATCACTGTCAGAGAAGAAACGTTTAAAATACATATACTATTTCTTTACCTAGAAACCTAGACCTTATTGTCAAGAAAGAAACAAATGAGAGTTGTTTATCAAAATGTGAAATGTTGTGTAGCTTGAATTTGCAACAATATGCCACTTCCCCAACTTTCCATAATTACTTACAATTGTTATTTTCTGTGATGTAATGAACTAATGCTTAATAGTATGCAGAATAAAGAGAACAGAATGGAACAAATGTGAATTCACCGCTGTGCTTAAATTAAACACAGTGCCTCATGATATGTCCCAGGCACTACAGTCCTTTATTAAATGTTATCATAATAAGTTCCTCTGTTCCTCTTCCTCTGTTCAAGATTGCACAAATCCTACCACCACAGAATACAGAAGTCATGGGAAACCAGGTGTAACAAAATCAAAAAGCCTTGCATATATTCCAGATATTACAAACAACACTTAACCAAGCAAGCACCAAGATGGTTCCTAATATCAGCCATATGCTACTTAATCCTTTCACTTGTTTATACATCGTGCTTACATACACTTGCCCACATGGACACTTTTTAGCATGTACATCACATCATAGGTGTATTAGACTTGGATACAAGAACAAGTGGTTGGGAGCCTCTGGAGGAGCCAATGTGCACAGTGACACTATTACATCTTTGAAGGGACTAAGGAGTACTAAGTGGGTTAGCGGATCCTATCTACTACAGTAAGAGTTAACACTGGCTAACACTGAGGCACAGAGTATAAGGTGCCCTTTTGTCTTCACCCTTGACTCCTGCAAGTGGGTATGACCTTTGTTGCTAGGGGCTTTCAGAATGTGGCCCTCGGGTTAACCTCCCAGTGGTGGGACCTGGCATAGACACACAAGGGAAATCTTTCAGAGACCTGGATCAGCTGAATTGAACATGAATCACAGGACCACTTGGAGCACATAGCTAAACTATCACTCACAGCACCCGTGTAGAAGTGTATAATATGTAGACATGCACCAGGAACATAGACTTAGCACTCACACTTTAGGTAGGAGATCCAGTGCTTCGCTGTGCTGTAATGCTGAGTGACGCTGTACTGGAGTACAAGGTCCCAGGACGCTGCAGATCCCTGGAGACATTTGAGTAGCTGTGCAGAAACAAGGAGCTGATAAACAGGCTGATATTAGGGGGCTTGTTGGAACACTTACAGTTTGAGAAAGAGCTAGTGTGCCTGAAACATATCATGTTGCTACAATAAATAACATAGTAGTTACATTACTGGTTATGGTCTGAACTGCTTTTCTTTTCTATTATCCAACACTTACAGAACATCAGATAAAATGTAGATTCAGATTGCAGACATTGACAATTGAGCACTGTGGCAACGCAGCACTTGTAAAAATCTCCTCCTGCCCACATCACTGCTGATGTCAGGCAACAGAGATTGATTAAGAACCTGGTAGTGTTGGGTAATTTAGTAACCCAGCACTGTGGGCATAGTACAAAGCTGGCATGTAAGTCTTGAGTGGTGCTAGCATAGACCGTTCAACATGTGTTGAAAAGCCCAAGGGGTAAAGGTACAAATGATTACCAGGTAAGTGTGGATAATAAGAGGACTTATGCCACGGTTCCTCCTAGTCATCTGGTGACATTTTACTCAGAAGACCTCGAAAATGTGGCGGTAAATGCCAACATGAGGTAGGATTTGCTTGCCATTGTAATGAATGTTAAAAATAATTGTTGAGATGTTTGCGACTATTCTATGGGACAATATGGGTCACCAAAATATGAAAAAAAAAAGGTGACATTTCGCTTTCTTATGATAATTCATGACATAATAAAGAGGTACTCTGGGACTGCAGTTTGATGGAAGTACAAGTAAGCTTGTAGGTAAATGAAATGTTTGGAGCCTTCAACCTTTATCAAATGTGATACATCAGTGTTATTACAACTTTTGACCGAGGTTCATGACAGTATGGCACTTTCTAGCAAAATGAATCTCTGTGTATATAGTTTTATATATATATACCTATATTAGGGCCCTATATACCCACTTTGTGGTAGATTTTGTAGGGACAGTCCCACTGCTGTACAGTAGTTAGTGAAACTTAACATGTAAGTATAATACTTGTGAATGGCATAGTGTTGTATTTATCCATAAAGTACAAATCATGTCCAGAAACACAATTTAAACTGTGGCAGTGTATCCGATGTATACATTCTAATTTTTTATTTATGGTTTTTCATTTACATGGGAAATGTTCATTGAATTGTAATGATGTATGGCACTAATGTATGCTGATTCACAGCACTAAATTTTACTATACCCATTTGTAACCCCAATTAAATGAAAAGACTGTGTTCTGCTTTTTTCTCATTTTAGCTCTCCAGATGTTACAATAAGTGTGCCAGGAATATTTTCTTAAGACAATTGCAAAATGTCATTATTTTCTTTACAGATGACTTGGACTATCCTTATTCAAATGAAAGGGGTTATTGACTAACGTCCGAATTGTTGTGTAAAGGTGTGAATTCGCCAGCTAATGAAGGCCGCACACTGCTCAATAGATGGCTACCCATTATAGGAATATTGTTGCGGTCGTGACTTTTCTATGGGATCCACTGTTTAGTGGATAAGGAGTAGAGAATCAGGGCGTAGCCACCCGAATTGATGAGAATTCACTTTGACAGTCAAATTTTCATGTTAGTCAATAACTCCCAGAATCCTTTTAAGTTATATTTTTTTGCAGACTAGGCACATCTAAGGGAGGAACATTGGTTTTGTGGTACACATATATACACTGGTACCCTATAGCTTATTAAAGGAGAACTATAGTCAAATTATATCTTTACATATGTTGTACTATACCTTAGTGAGAAGCCATTCATCCCAGTAGTTGTTTCATCTGAAGCTGGATAATTA
>JAKJJM010008294.1:0-16496 GCA_021901965.1 Pipa carvalhoi
ATTAAAGAATGAAATGTTGTGTAACCTCTAAGGTTTACTCTGCATGTAATCCTTTCATTGTTGATAGTATCAGTTTCAGAGCAATCACTGCATTCACTGCTTTTTAGCTGGTTGGATAGCATGGACAATCAATACGTTACTAGTCTTGCTTTACATTTCAATTAATACTGGTAAAGGGGGCTTTGCGTCTAGCTGCAGAAAGAGGCCTGGTATTTGGAAAAGATGCACAGACAGTTGTACCTGTAAGGGTTCGTCAGAGGTGGGAGAGGACAGAGATGAGGTTGCAGGCGGGACCCACAGGGACTTGGCACAGTCTATTCCCAGAGCGCGGAGTCTAAGGTACCCCCTGGTGTTGGCCAGTGACCCCCACAAGGGGATATGGACTTTGCTGCAGCGAGTACCCAGGTCACAGCCCCCAGGATAGCCGTCCACTGGTGGGTTGGGTAATGGACAAAGCAAAGCAGGATGCAAGCAGGTACAGACTTGAGCAGAGGGCAAGAGAGTACTGTGACTTTAACAGTTAGTAGACAGGCAGAGGGTAAATCTGTGAGCATGAACAGGAACAGGGATGGAAATCTTGACCTTTAATAATACAAAACTGAATTAAGGAGCCCAAACACTATCTTGAAATGTTTATAATCGGGCACAGAGTTCCCTGTGACGCAGACGCGAGCCGATCATGTGAACGCGGTGTATAAGAGCCGGCGGCGCGCGTGCATTCTCAAGGAGGCCGCCGAGGGAACGGGCGCCGGTAAGTAGTATTCCTCACAGTACCATGTGGCAGCGTTGGTGTATTTTGACTTGTTTATCTGACACTACCATCTCCATATGTCTCTTTTGCCATTTTTATGGTTCAACCATTTACATTCACCACTTGGTATGACACAGAGGCTCCAGCTGGAGGTCTGATTTTACAGTTAAAAGCATGTCATGCCAAATGGTGAATTTAAATGTTTGAACCATCATAATGGCAAAAAGGATGCTTAAAAAACACTATGAATCAGTAAAAGTACCCCTAATGATAACTTAGTCCAGGGGTCTCAAACACACGACCCCTAAGGCTGTCATCTGTTGCCTGCGAGTTTAAGAAAACATTCTTGGGACAGCAGAGAGCAGGTTTATAGAGAAGCATGCCCACCATTGGTTCAATATTCAACTTCGCCTTTTTTCTGTGTGCGGCCCATTTACCCCACCTAGTTTGAGACCCCTGACTTAAACTGTGAAAAAAGAACAAAAAATTATTTCTAACAATATTTACATCATTCAGCTGTAAACATAAAAAAAAGTTAATAAAATAAGAATTGATGACTATTTTTTACTCCAAATCATAACTGCCTCTCTAAGGCTGGGTTCACATGAGTGTATGATGCACAGCGCAGCATACACTTGTGTGAAGATAAGGAAACGCGGCACCGCTCTGTCCCATGGAACTTACCTTGTTCCAAACAGACGAGCGTATTGCGTGTGCACGCGCGAACGCCGGCCGTACACTGGCTGTCACATTTTTGCCAGCATACGGGCCGGAACAAGGTAAGTAAATGGGACAGAGAAACGCGGCGTCTTTATGGGTTCACACGAATGTATGATGTGCAGCTTATCACACACTGCACATCGTATGCTCGTGTGAACCCAGCCTAACAAATAAGATCCTGGCCATTCATTTTACTTCTGAAGGGATAATCTAAATAAGTGCTCTAAATTTGATACTTTACTTTTGCCCGTTCTTTAACCCTCATTTTGGCAAGAAATGAAAAGATCTTATGTGGGGCAAAAATGGGTGCAAAGTGAATAACAGATTGGTATAAATGGACACAATATAGTATGAAATGACTATGTATTCATTATTTATGTTAATGCCAGTTGATACATTTCCCCCTTGATTCCAAAAGAATTTCTTTTTGAGTAGATGTTCCTGACCAATCCGTCGGAAACAAATAATATATTTTTAAGCTTGGCATGTGTAGTTCACTTTCCAAACTCATTCTATCTTTTTTTCTCATCTTATCGGGACCATTGATCTCGATGAAAATAACCCATTTACGAGACGCTGTAATTTTATTTTTCGAACTGTTGTTGAGTTGCCTGCAGTAATCTTGGAACATGCACCAAACATTTCAAACGCTGGATAGGACCACAGCGACGATTCATTTCTGCATTCAGTATTTTACATTCAAGGTATGGATAGTCTGTTTTTTTAGCAAATCAGAGGGAACAACTGATGCATACACTGTTTTTCGCACTATACAATATGGTGCTAGCAGTTACAGCACATAAATATATATATACAGCTTAAAATGACTGACAGATATATAAAAAAATTAAATACATTTCTTTCTTTTAATTTATGATGTACCAAAATATTGTATAGGCCTTTACAAAACAGAATGGAATCTATAATAACGTTTTGACTTTAAATCAGTACAAATATAATGTAGAATGCCCTGATCATGACAGCTTAAATCTTTTATGTTAAGAATGTAGATTTTACTGGAGGCTAGACTTAATTATAATGTCTTGTCTGGGCCTGAAACCCAAACTAATGTGGAACTGCATTCAAATTCTATCTACAAACCTTGTCGGATTTTCTGAGTAAGAGACACAATGACAAGGCCCAGCTGCTATTTGTACAAGCCAAGGGGTCATACAGTAAACCAAGGCCCGGGATCACATTTTTAACATTACCTTAGCTTTAGATATAATATATAAAATATAGTCATTGGCAGAGTCTATACAGTGAAATGCAAGCCTTCAAAACTAGGAGAAATAGGGAAAAGTACTAGGGAATCTAAAAAAAAAAGTCTGGTTTTACCAGCATGCATTGTGGTTTTATTATAAGCCTGTAAGTTCAGTAACAACAACCATTATAATTAATTTACTACTGTATTATTATTATAGGAGATGCTTCATTTTCTCTATTGATGCAAGTATAGCCTATTAAGAGCCACTTTGTCCAACCCATTTTTCATAAAGGCAAATATACAGGAAAGCTTTACAACAATCATAACAACATTTCCTTGTTTAAATAGGGAAAGAGGCCTTTACTTGTGAATCGGTCAAGGCCAAAGTCTCAGGTGGCCAAAGTAAAGGGGAAGCAAAATTATTACTAAAAAAATGTTGCTGAACAATATTGTTTACTGCTTAGCATTGTGGAAACCTGATTTGATTCAATACTAATAAACAGTTAGAATATGCATGTGTTTGCATTTGCCTGTTGCTTCTTTATGAACACAACAGTCCTATCTCACTTTATGGCTGATTTACAGGCTATCTTTATAACATGATGATAGCCAGAATTCAGCTATGGTGTCATAAACAAACCATTATTTTCATCAGTGAAGACTTATGAGCTTGTCAACACACTGCCTTAGATAAGGCATGTGTACTAAGGTAGAAACTGTACTATCACATAGAGATATTATGAAAATGGCATGTCTTCACTGCATAAAAACAGTGCAGTCCCCTTTTAACTTGTCATAATTTATAAAATATTATTTGAAAAATTGAATATTTGAGGATGATAATGTATCCCTAGTATCCTAGACCCACTGTCCATTTTACACCAGTTCTTTCCCTTACCCCTGGTTACTTTTCCCAGACACTGTCTCCTCAGCGTGTATTCCATGGTAGTATTGAGAGACAAGGTGCATCAGCACAAAGGCATTAGTACAAAACTGTCCAGTCCCCCGACATCCACAAACACATAAACAATTCCATCCCAGCAGTGCCTCCACTCAAGTTTATTATGATATAATGGAAGAGCTTGTCTCTTTGCCTGCTATTAGTTATAGCTTTGTTCATCAACCGCATCTCTCCACGAAGCAGCATTTCGGCTCAGATGGTGGATCACAGGTAATATGATGAGGGCTTGGTAGCTTCTAGTTATTGCCCTAAATGGTTACCAGCATAGCACTATGCACATAAAGACGACACATATAATAGCGCAGGCCTGATTTAACAACTGCAAGCAATACAAGAGGATCTCAGATGCAATTAAACTACTAATGTGTAGCAGAACATAACGATGCATAAATCGGAATAACCTAACCCTCATTTCATGCTTATAATTGCATTCACTATCGTTATGGCTGTTACGTACATCTTTCCGGTTACTAATGTAGTAAAATCACATAGCAAAGCTCATTTTATCAATTGCTGTTTCCATTATTTAAAAACAGTTTCAGGGTAATTTTTTACAGTCAGGCAGCATTGTTTGCTCTGTTCTTGTTTTCTTTACTGGTCTATTATAACACTGACAGTCACCGCTAGTCATTTCAATGTAAAGTTACCCAGGGTCAATTCATTTAGAAAATTAGCCTTCCAGCTTATCCCTCTGTTACTTAACTAAATTGAGGCTGATTGTCCATATTGAAACAATGACCACTGATTCTCTTCTATGGGACACACCCCAATCAATGCAAATCGGAAGGAAGAGCCATTTATCTGATACCCCTTGACTGCTCTTGCATTCAGCTGAAAGACTAATCACACAACGGGAGGGGTGATGGGAATCATCTGAATGCATGAGCTTTGCAAATTAATGAATGGTTTCAACATACACTGGAAGATATTTCTTGGGTTTTATGCACATCAGCTAAACCCTTCCACTGATATCTGTCTATAGATTTCAATAAATTTGTAATTCTCTAAAATATTGACCTTATGTCATATTTAACAGTAAAGGAGCTAAGGAAGCAGACCGTGTGTAAAGAAAAGAAATACATTATTTAGGAGGGAATACTATTATCCCGGCCACGGTCGATCTACAAATTCCACTTCCCCTTTAGACACAGGAAGAATGCTAAGAGATGCCAGTATTTGCAAATTATACATTTCCTTTTTCAGGCTTAGGGTGGAGAGTCTGTTCTCCATTATCAGATCTAATTAAGTAATAAAAACACCATACAGAAATACATATACATGCATTACAGATGCTTGATGTGAGAACAATTACAGTGAAACACCATGGCTAATTTTTGAGACAGCAGAGAGACTATGCCAACCCAAAGAGTATTAACATTCTGTGAAGCTACAGCCTTCCACAGCTGCACATTGCACTGAGTCACCAAGCAGCCAAGGAGGGTGGCTTCTCTAGATACTATAAACATTGATGTTGGGATTAGAGGGTGGAATCAAAGGAAGGTGCAGTTCAGTAGTCACAGGAAAACAGCATTCAGCTCACGCCCTGCATGGCATCCAGCTTAGCGGTTGGTACAGATGCTAATAATATTTCCTATGCAGAATCTCCACCTCTAATTTTATGTGTGACAGCCCCTATCTCGAATAGCTGATATTCAATTGTTTTATAACAGATGGCGGTAAAAGGGAAAGTCTGATTAAATGTTTAATCTGACATAATATAAAAGTCCCACTGCTTAAAAAGATTGGCTTTCAATGCTATTGGTTGGTGAAGCCCTGCTCTCCCATAAACCAACAATACACAACAATCTGCTTAAAAAAGGCATGATTCAGTTCCTGTGACTCTGGGAAATCTTAGTGTCTCCTAGTGTCATATGTACATATGATTGTACAATTCGAATGAATAAGGTTGTCCAGCATATTATTGCAGAAAATTCTCCTAGGGTAAACTTTGGCTAGAAAACCAATTAGGTACTGACTTACATTAACTAACAGTTAAATGGGTATTCTCTTGAGTGCCATAGATAAATCTGTGCCCAGCTGCTGTGGTACATTGATGATATCAAAGTTGTTTATGTAAAGGTGTGGCAGACTTTCAGAGTAAAGGTGTGATCTCACATTTCATCTGTGGCCTGGAATAAGAATTGGTTGATTGCGACTACCGCCCTGGGAGTCACTTGATTTAATTACAATGAATCTTACTTTTTCTAATGGATTGTGTTTTCTGTGCCTCACCTGAAAATAAAAATATTGACCTCTGTCTATTACAGTTCAGCTAAGTCTTAGAGTAAAATCCCACTTGTCATTTTGATGTGGTTTTAAACTACCACAAAACATGCAGCAACTGGCTGATTGCAGGCAACCACTGTGTGTATTGTTGCAGGCTGTTTACCATAGAAAAGTAAGATGGTGGACTTTTTATCATGGTAAACTACCCACAATACTATGACCATGGTTCCACTCTGTCAGCCACTGAATTCAGTGGGCATGAATTTAATGGTGCAGGTCTAACTGTATGTGGCATCCGCGTACACTTTTCTCACTAAGAATTTTATTGTGAGAAAATGGATCCACTGACTTTTTCTCTCTGTAAAATACCTGGTGAGAGTAGTGGATGCTGCTCTAGCCTTAAAGTGTGGGCATGATGGATAGAAACCCTTGACAGGAAGTAGTGCGACTAGAAGCATTTGGTCTCTGGAGGAAATTTTGACATAGGACCCCCTTGCCATCCTGAATAAATACCATTTATTAGCAGTTGTTTAATCTTACTTTATCTGTTTGGTGATTCCTTGAATCTTAGCATGAGGGATTATTTGCTGGCAATTTAATAGTGCAGTTCATGTTTGTTCTTTGCTGTAGGATACAGTCCTTTGTGCTCATTGGGGTCCCTTTATGTTCCTGGTGAGGCTGCTACCGTGCACCCCCTGTTGTTACACACCTAAACACAGGGCTGTATAGTTAGGGGCAGTGTTCCAGATGTTACCCTCCAAGCCAGGGGTTTTGGTATTAACTTTATCCTATCCAAAAGCTTGGTGTATACTTTCTATTATGACACCTTTCTAATCCAGCTCCTGAAGTGCACAACAGATCATTATCCCTCTATGTAGAAGATGTTAGATAGCATTGCCTGAAGACATACGGAATCCCTGTCACACCCTTTCAGATCTTTCTTACTTCCTAATAAGACCTCAGTCAGATTAGTGTATTTAAAGGCTAACTAAACCTTTTTTCACCCTGTTGCGGGAGCTAGTGGAAGTTAAATATACTAATTATTGTCAAGCACTGCCTTTTCTACCAAGCATCTGTGATGTCATGATCTGGTCTTCACCTGCACATGTCTACACCTACGGTAGAAACAGCAACAAAACAGCGACAAAATGCGTTCCATTCACATGACTTCCTGTCAGTTTGTCTACTGTGACAAAATTTGCATCCATGTTTTGTCACTGCAAATCCCTTACAGACAAAACTGCCTGTGGATTGACACAGTCACCCATTTAAATGAATGGGACATGCTTTGTCCTGATTTGTTGCAATTTTGTCACCAGTATTACCACCAGTGATGAAACAACTCATGTGACATTGTCCTTCAAGGAACAAATGACCACCAACAGCTTTTTGCTAATCAAACTGTCACAGTTAAATAAATAAGATTTGATATAAATTATTTGCTTTAGGAACTTCAGTTTATATTCACTTCCACACTCAAATGAATATACTTTACAACTACAAATATTGCATAATATGAAAATAACAAATTCAATATTTTAGATTGTAAGCTCACATGGAAAAGGGCTTCAACTGAACATTTCACTGTTACTGTATTGCCATTGGTTATTCTGGTTTACAGCACTGCAGAATATGATGGTGCTACGTAAACAAAGGTTAATATTAATTACAATTATATTTTGATTGGTTAAAAAAACTGTTGGGCTTTACTGGTTATTTAACATATTTACATTAAAAAAAAGTATTAAATATATGTGAAATATCAGGTTGTATCACTTAATTGTAGTTTTTGTCCGTACTTTCTGACTCTATATATATTTAAATAGCCAACTAGTTAGGCTGCAGATGTAATGTGCAGCAGATAATGTTCCCAAGGTTCCTGACTGTTGTCATTGTCCCTGGATGCACCTACGACATAGGAAATTTTTCCCACATGGCATTCCTAACCAAATATAGGGTAGATATATTTACCCAAATAAAGAAGAAATACATTAGGTGGTTTACTGCCAAATCATATCGCAAAGTGTAAATCTGTATTTCGCCCCCTATAAAACAGGAATTCAGGAATTGCTCCGATGAGAAAAATCTTGGCAGAAACATTTAAACCACATAGTAAAAGTGAAGTCGAGTCCATGTGCATCTGGTTAAAAACACCAAGGTCACAGCATGTAAGAGTAACTATTAGTAACCTGTGGTCTTGTCTTGTACTACACAGAATCTTCCTAAAGCCAGATTTTTTAAAGATTAGAATTCAATTTTATGGGGCAGTTTCATTTTGCATATCATTGTCCATACGGGCAATGTTTTTAGCCCAAACTGGCAAAGAATCATTTGTGTCCTTGTACATTTCAGTTTCTGATAAAGATCCTAATATGGTTTAATTTTATCATGCACCGAGGAATCTAGTTGCCAGGTGTATGTAGTCAGTCACCACCAGAGAAGCATAAAGGTCATCACTGACTTTAAAAAAGGGAGAAGTGTAAAATATACCTAATACAGGTCTGAATTATGAATTATTATGGCAACTAAATGTGTCGAGTCTGGCTACTGATCCAGTCATAGGACAGGTGCACCAGCCAGATATGTGTATGTTGCCAGAGCCTGTGCGAATGAAGAGATCATTAGGATATTTGACTAAACAAAATTACCAGATTTTGCCAATATTTGCAGATACAATTCTACAGATAATCTTATCAACAATCAGATCACCGAGACAGTGTAAACCGGATCTACATTTCTTGGCATGCGTAAATAAGTCTAGGGCCAACCTTATTGTTTTATTATTAGACTTGAAACCCTTTTGTATTCGTTACACTGCCATTCACCCTCCTATCAGCCTCTAGGCCCAGGCACACAATGGAGGAGGGGGTGGAGTGATCACTAATGCATTTCTGTCCCATCTGGGAACAAATGTAAACAATTGCTTATCGGGTGAGAAAATAAAATGTTTGGTAAGATACAGGAACTCCAGCAGCCCTGCTACAACAGGGGTGTGGTTTAACCTTCAGGTGTATGGAAAGATCTCAATGATTCTTTGCATGCTTTTATCACCTTCAAGAATTATGACCTTACAAAAATGTTGACCGCAGCTCTTTTTGTTCCCAGACGCTGCACATTTCTGGATTGTAATTATGATTCCTGCCTAAGCGCTCCACCAAAAGATCTAAAAAAAGCACAGCAAAGTAACTAATGCAGAAATCCCAGAGAACAGAGACTGAGGAAACATGGGCTGGGCCACAGCATAGGTGTGCTTTTCTACTGCACTGAAGCACTGGGATTCTAAAGAACATGGAGAATAGTTTAATGCCATGAAATTTCAATAAAAAGCTTTATTCCATTCTCACCTCTCTCCGAGTTATAAGTTAAATACAGTATGACTGCCCTTACACAGGAAATTCTGCAAGAAAGGTTAATCTGTCACCAGTGCTTGAATTTCTGAACAGTTTCCTCTGTGTGTACTGCAAATATATACAGTGTTTTTACTTACTGGCTAGTTCACTAGGCTCTGCTGTATTAATTATAGCATATTTACATACTAGCACATACATAAAACTTACTATTCTTTATTAACTCTATTAGATAAATGTAGGTATGGCCTCATGCCAAGCAATATTGTTTAGAGATTACCTAACAGCTGACAGGGTCTCCCATGGCACAATAAAGTCTACTCATTATTTGGATGCCTACCTCTCTTCTTTGTTACCAGTTCAAGGTTGGGGTACATTTTGGCTCCTTGTCTAGCCAGGAATTCGCTTTGTTTCTACTAGGGTCCCCCGTGTACCCGAATACAACCCCACATTACAAATTCTGTGGCACAGATCACACATGCCAATAAACCCGGTTTATTATTAGATTTCATTGGCTTTTTGACCAGTTCGCACAGTGGGAAACCTGTAACCATATCTACTGTTTTGAAATGCTCAGCTACAATTCCATTCTACCAGTCTACTCGGGTGGTGCCCAACTCAAAGCCCTCCTGCTACAATGAACTACAACTCCCAGCATCCCCAGCTACCAAACAGATGGCGAGAGAATAGACTTTTTAATGGCCAGATTAACAGTGACCCTCCCATAGACATGAACAGTTCTTTAAAGGGGCGATTGAGCGCATCAGTGAATTAACACCTGCACGTCTCCTCCATTAGGCGTAAAATGCACGATTTCTCTGGCTAGAGAATAGCACTTCCTCCACGTGCACTCCCTTTACATACCCCTTTCACTCTGGCCATTTGTTTTCCCCTTTTACTGGGAATTCTGTGATGGTGATATAAAACAATGCATTTACATTTAATATATACATATATGTGTGTGATGAATTCGCTATACGGGCTGCACCCAGCGCGCTTTGACATGACCCGGGCCTACACGCCTCCCTATTGCTCATACGCTCATGCAGCTTCAGGGGTTCCGGGAGTGGGCGGAGTTGGGGCTCCGGTCACGCCTCTTCCCTCACCCAGCGAGCCAATGGCGAAGCGTGTTTCTGAAAGATGCCCATATTTGGCGATCTTCTGCTCTCTTTTACCCGCACAGCGCCAGGCGGGGCTCGCAGCTGCTGACGTTAAATAGAATAACGGCCGGTGCTTAGGTCTCATTCAGCCGGCGGCAGCAGACCTGACAGCAACTCACTGCACTATCCCACCTGCAGTTACTTTGCCAGCTTTGCTCTTCAGTTAAGGAAACCACCAGCTTTAAGGTAAACCATCTGCCTCTGAGCCTTGTGTGGGCGCGCCGGGGACAGTACAAGTGAATTTGTGGGGTTGTAAGTTTGGCCTTGTATGGGGCGTTGTACATTATTGTATGGGTGCATGCAGACTTGGATTATGTGATACAGGCCGGTGAAGCCTTATCCGGATACTTGGATAACTAGAGCACTACTCGGCTACTTCTACGATCAGAGGTGGTGGGTTAACTCCCCGCAATTAATGGGTTAGTCTGGGGAGGGTAGAGGCTGTATCTCCGGGTCATTATATCGTGTTTTAGTCTGTTTGTCGGTATTCTATATGTGTTTAGTGCTCCCCTATAAATGTAGTTGGTACGTGCCGCTCCCTCCAGGCTCATGTGCACTGATCACTATTTGGAGGCTTCCACTCTCAGCCGCAGGGGTGCACAGTCTCATTCTGTATTGTGAGCTGTTAAGCTGTGCGGGCGGCAGGTGCGAGGATCTTGGCACTGACATGAGGCGACAGGGAGGGGCAGCTTGTAGGGAGGGGGGCAGAGGATGACTCAACATTGGAACTGTTGGCTAAAAGTTTGCGCGGGCTTAAGGCGCGGGACTGACGGGGCTGTACTATCCCCTGAGGGAAAGGGGTGGCTTGACGCAATCGAACGCCACGCCTGCCTGGTATGAAACGTTTGGCTTTGTCTAGGGTGTAGGGCGTGGCTTGTGCAAGTCTCTTCCATATTAGGGCATAGGCTCTGTGATTGGCTGAGCGACCGGTCAGGGCAGATTAAACATCGCACCAGTATAAGGGTGGGGCTGACTGTACCGTGTGATAGTGACTTGACTTTGTAACAGTGCTAAGGCTGCCATAGATACTACATTATCTTCTCAAGGTTACTGGCTCTATCTTTACAGCTCTGCTTGGCCATGAATGTATTGTTTGTAGTAGTTGTATGGTTATAGTTCTGCAGTGCTACAGAGTTTAATTCTGCTTCTGTAAATGAGCATTACTTTGTTTACTACTAGCCTTGTAAATGGCTTTTTTTTTTTTCAGGAACCTGAATTTATAGGTCTTACTATAAATGTCAAAGGACAAAGCAGAAATGCACACTAATAGGGTGCAAATATCATGGTGCACACCCTCACTAACAGCCTGCCAATCAGCTCAAGGAATGGAGTAGTATAAAAGAGAAATGAGGGCTGCACACAGACATAGGTGCTGAAACAAAATATTTACTGACACATAATAAGCAAACAGCCCCCTGAAACATTGCTTTCTGTCACTTGGCTTATTATGTGTCAGTAAATATTTTGGTTCAGCACCTGTATGTGTGTGTGTGTGTGTAGCCCTCGTTTGTTTTTGGTTTTTGTACTACTCGTTATTAATGTTACTGTTTAACAAGCTGCTATTGAATTCTGTTTAATGCACCCCTAGCCGAGTCATTGTGGGTCCTGTGGGCAATGCTAGGTTTATGTCTTATGCTGGTACTGCTGAATTTCTGCCCTGTAGCATGAGACTGAATCTCTGGAGTGTTCGGTTTAAGTAAACTGATGGGTGTGGCTCTCATTACTCAACCTAAATGTCTCTCCCCTCAACAGAAAAAATGGAAGAGGAAATTGCAGCGCTCGTCATTGATAATGGCTCTGGAATGTGCAAGGCTGGCTTTGCTGGAGATGATGCTCCCCGTGCTGTGTTCCCCTCAATTGTTGGTCGCCCAAGACATCAGGTATGTAGTAATATATCTCTGCTAGGTATGACGTGTAGTTTGTTTTGCCAATGACTTGTGCAATAATGTACTTTTATATCTTTCTGTAGGGTGTGATGGTTGGTATGGGACAGAAGGACAGCTATGTAGGTGATGAAGCACAAAGCAAGAGGGGTATCCTGACCCTGAAATATCCCATTGAACATGGTATTGTAACAAACTGGGATGATATGGAGAAGATCTGGCATCACACCTTTTACAATGAACTTCGTGTGGCCCCAGAAGAGCACCCAGTCCTACTTACAGAAGCCCCCCTGAACCCCAAAGCCAACAGAGAAAAGATGACACAGGTTTGTTTCGCACAATGACCCAAGTCATCCTTTTTGGGGTAGTTCTTGTTCACTTCATTCTTTCTCAACTCCATTTTTCTTTCAATATTTTCAGGGCTCTGTTCCTCTCCTGGCATTTCCCTCCTGAAGCCTCAGGTTTCTGTTTCATTGGTTTTATTTCTGCTTGTTCTGTTTCTACACATCTATCTTTTATTTGCATGTTAGCATGCTGGCATGGTTTGGGGCTTACATTTTCTGTATTTAAAAGTAACATTTTGTTATCTCTTCCATAGATCATGTTTGAGACTTTCAACACCCCAGCTATGTATGTTGCCATTCAAGCTGTGCTGTCTCTGTATGCCTCTGGTCGTACTACTGGTATTGTGATGGACTCTGGAGATGGTGTCACCCACACAGTGCCCATTTACGAAGGTTATGCCCTGCCCCATGCTATCCTCCGTTTGGACTTGGCTGGCCGTGACCTGACAGACTACCTCATGAAAATCCTGACTGAGAGAGGCTACAGCTTCACCACCACAGCAGAAAGGGAAATTGTAAGAGACATCAAGGAGAAACTGTGCTATGTTGCTCTGGATTTTGAACAAGAAATGGCAACTGCAGCTTCTTCCTCATCTCTGGAGAAGAGCTATGAACTGCCTGATGGACAGGTTATCACTATTGGAAATGAGAGATTCAGATGTCCAGAGGCTCTCTTCCAGCCTTCTTTCTTGGGTAAGCTTGTGTTTTTTTTTGTTTAACCCCTGTACACTTCAGGGCAAACCTGAACCTTTCCTGGTGCATAAGGTTAAACTGATGGTGGGTTTTCTCTTAATAACATAAGGCCTTTATCCATTTAGGTATGGAATCTTGTGGAATCCATGAGACAACATTCAATTCCATCATGAAATGTGATGTTGACATCCGTAAGGACCTGTATGCCAACACTGTCTTGTCTGGAGGTACTACAATGTATCCTGGCATTGCTGACAGAATGCAGAAGGAAATCACTGCCTTGGCCCCCAGCACAATGAAAATAAAGGTACAATTCTTAACATTTATTACTTCTGTTAGTGTAGCTTCAACTGTACACTGTACTAAAAGTACTCTTCTCCACAGATAATTGCCCCACCTGAGAGGAAATACTCAGTCTGGATTGGTGGATCTATCTTGGCCTCACTCTCCACTTTCCAACAGATGTGGATCAGCAAGCAGGAATATGATGAGTCTGGTCCCTCCATTGTCCACCGTAAATGCTTCTAAATGGACTGCTAGCAGATGCGTTGCATTTGCTGCGTGAGTTCTTCAAAGTATTAATTTGCCTTGGCAAATGTGTACGCCTCATGCTAGCCTCTTGAAACTGGAATAAGGGCCAACTTTCAAACGAACTCGCCCTAGGAAATCTGAGATGCTCCAAGTCACTTTTGTTGGGATTTTTGTAATGCAAGACTTGGACCTGTCTCTCCAGAAAATTCCTTTGGCATAAATGCTAGCATTGTACCCTGTACACACCTCTTATACAAAGCCCGGTTGGCATAGTCTGGTTTACTTAAGCTAAGCTTTACGTAGAAAGAAGCATTTCTGTGAAAGGCTGCCGATCTGCGATAGTATTGCGAATGATGCCTCTCCCTCTAGGTTATATGTTCAGTTTTTTTGTGGGAGGGGTTGAGGTCTGAGATGTGTACAGGGTATCTGAGGTTAGGCTTCCAGGTATAATTAAGCGCTTAATATTCCATAGTTTCATATCAGAGGCTGGTAAGAGATTATGAAGGAATTTCACTTCTGTCTTTCCAGTTTGTAGTTAGGTTGGAAAATGACCTCAGGCCCAAGAAATTTTTTTTCTTAACCCAGATTGTATTCCCAACATTCAAAATGGGTCTGAAGAAAAGTTACAAACCTGTTGCAGTTACACCTGTAAATTTATGCATCCAAGTTTAATTTATGTAAATTTTTTTGTATGTTGCCTTAATGTTCTCACATGACAGTAGAAACCAAAATTTGTATGTCATCCAGATGAGAATTGTAACTCCCAAAACACCACTGTTAAAATAAAATAAAGCGCTGCAGTAAATAACTTGTTTGGACTATTGATTCTATTCAAACTACCATACATTGTATGGGGTTGCTGGTATGTGTTCTATAAGCTATGTGCAGTGTAACAAATTCTCCTACAAGGAGAAATGTAGTAGGTGTCTTGGTAAGGGGGTTGGAGTTATGGGGAATGCATATAAACCAGGTCACGTGGCAAATAGCCTGATCTCAACATTTAAGAGGGCTGTAGTTACTAGCTGCTTGTAGTTGGGGTAGAAAAATAGCTTTTATATAGGAAGTGGTAATGACTAATCAAGTAGGGGATGGGTGAACATTTATAAATGGAATGCTTCTAGTTATGTTGCTAGACTTTTAGCTTTTAACTAATGCTAATCGAGTGATCTGCTTTAGCCTGACTACTCAAGTCTTCCCTGTTAATAATAAAACTTTGCTCAAGCCCTCCAAAGGGCTTATTACTCTGAGTGCTCTTCCTGAGATGGGCATTTTATTGGGGTTTCTTGAGTGCAGTTCAAACAAATCCACACATTACTACTTTTTACTATGTATCTTACAACCCAACCATGCCAACTTCCTGCTCAAAAGACCTGTGCATTCAAAGTGTGGTTTTTAAGGGTTTATATAGCAATATAACTGCCAACTTAAAAAGCATCTCAAGATAAAACTCCAAGGGGAGTCTTCAACTGGTCTTGTTTGCTTCAGTTGGTATTAAACCATATAGCTTTCTAGAAGCAAATTTTGTCCTGTGTCCATTTGGCATTTTAAATGCACATTGTGGAAACAAAACTTGTAATTGGTACACCTGTCAATACTTGGCTTTTGAAATTACTCCTGGGAATTTTGTAGCAGTCAGTGTTATGTATGCCATCACATCTTCAGTATGGCTTGAATTGGTAAAGCTGGACTGCTCAGTTCCTATGCAGCAATATCAGTTTTAAACTTAAATGGATGTGTTTACATGTGTAAACCTAACACTGGTACAACAAACTTTTCAAAAGCATAGCTGCAATAATGCCACTATTGCAGGTGACTATAGGTTTGTGTATATGGAACCCAATAGATTTGGGTATCGGACTGTTGCATGTGGTAACTTGCAATGTTCTAAAATGAGTATGCAGAAATTATATTCAAGAGCAACTGATGTTCCCTACTATTCTATAGATGCACACATAATGGGGTGGTGTATTAACACATGGTGTAGTGCCCTCTGGGCTGATTAGCTTGTGTATTATACAGGGCATTTATTTTACTTTAGGCTAATTTGACATTGTCACAGGTTAAGAGTAGCTGTCCATAACAGGGCTAAAGTCTTTCCCATATCCACATCCATTTCTTGAGACTACATAGAATAATCAAGAACACGGTTAAAAAAAGAGCACCTCATTGGAGTTTTATAACATGTACATTGACACTCTAGTTTCTGTTAAAACCTCTAACTCTGAGTTCATGGCTAATGGAAGCTTCATGACCTTCAACCTGCAGGATTTTCATCAACACAAACAATTCCTTCCATAGCAAAATCTGCTTAGTTTACTACCTGACCTCTTTATGCTTTCAATAAATTCTATTCATAAATAGTGTAACTCGGTTTAGAAGTTATTCAGAGGATAATCTATCTGGACAACTATCAGAAGCACACTTTAGGCCAGCGTCACACTGGCTTTTTTGTAGCTTAGTTGTTCCTAGACTCCTTATTGTCTATGGTGCAAAACAAGAGAGCCTGTGTGGATAATCCCATAGGAAGCAATAAATACTATATTTCCAGCTCCGTTACAAAGCAGCCAGTTGTGACACAGTCCTAAAACTGCACCCAATTCCTTCCCAGTTTTACTGGATAATTTATGGCATGAGTGCACTGCAATCCGTCCAGGAGATCCAGTTTTTTTTTTT